>CATIWQ010818284.1:0-15790 GCA_949673415.1 Euphorbia schlechtendalii
ATGTGGAATAAATTCTCATACTAGAAACTGACTAAGTCATAAACATCCCTTGGGTATACTTGAATCTAATACCGATGATAATTTCTAGGTAGGAGAGGCCCCCTTGAAGTGAATGAGCAGCCTTGTCAATTCCTTGCAAAAGTTACCATAGGCACTTTGATTCATTATATGATGGATAATTATTATTTAAAGATTTCGTTCTTTAATTAAGCGAAGTATGGGATGACCCTTCATTAAAGCATTTACCCATGTGGTAAAACTTTTCTAATTTTATATGATAATCACTTAGAATAAGTTGGAGCAAAACCTTAATCTAGTTATCAAATCATTTTCTTTAACAAGAATTGAAACCTAAGTCATGCATTGCATACTTTATCAATTCATAAAAAATCAAATTTTAACACATTATAATCAATCATGCATAACATATGGAAGACTCTAATACCACTGTTTGTTAATGAAGATAGTAATAGAACATGCATAGATATTATTAAGGCGGAATTTTAAAAACTTAAAATTAACTTAAGGATCTCCTAAGCATGCCATGATTGTTATAATCTAGGTTAAAATGTTCCATAGATGCTTTTAGGTTTATAAAACATGTAAATGAAACCTAGCATGTAAAAGGTTAAAGCATTACCAGTTGATGCGTGCTTGATCTCTCTTGGTTATGATGTTCCCTTTTGAGAAATTCTGATAGCACTAGCTTCCCAACTAGAAGAGCCTCTATGACTTGATCCACACGGATCTTCACCGACCAAAACCTCGAAGAGGTAGATCCCATCGATTAATAGCAATTGCTAGACTACATGTAAATCAACCCGAAAATCCAAAACAAAAAGCTCACTTAAATTTAGAGCCTTCTAAAAGAACTCTTCAAATTGTTTGGAGAAACTCGTGGAGGATCTCACACAACAAAAGAAGAGAAAGAAATCATTGAGAAAATAAGCTTAAAGCTTTTTTGTGTGTGTGAATAATGAGGCTTTGAAAACCTATTTATAGGGGAAAATGGGGGAGTGTTAGACTCCACCTCTAACTCTACATGGGATGGGATAAACCCATCCCATGTATAATCGGTCAACCACGCAGGTCATGGTGATCCGCGGGTTGACCTGCGCCCCACTTGAGGGAAGCCCTAACGGGCTACCCTCATATGTCGCAAGCTTGGGCTCGCAGCCCACACAAGCAATGCCATAGGCAACGCTAAAGCATGAGATTGCCACGCGGGCTCAACCTTAAACAACTTGTGTTCTTTTCGTGGCCCACTTACAATGGGAAAATTCCCTTGCTCGCTTTTACTATTTTTCCCTAACTTTTAATTATTCCTTTGAATAATTAATTTGGTTAGACCAATTAATAATTCCTCTCACTGATTTCATAACTTTTATTTTCAGTATAGACCCAGTCCATAGGTTCTTTACATAGTCCGATAAAGACCCAAAGTAGGTGACCTCATAGGATCCCAAAGTATAGAGCTGCTAGAGGTTAACCTAAACTTGGCTTCTCACCCAGGAACCTTTAGTTTCAGTGTTCTAGACTATTATGAAACTTGATAGCTCTAGACTTTCAAATGCGCTTTCTAGCAAAGGCGTAGGATCCTTTGATACTTGGAACGTCACGTGCCTGTGACTTGATCTGGTTCTACAGTAGTAACAGTATAATACACTCCTTCCATAAAGTTAAGTACCATCCAATTTATTGAGCTTGGATTAAGTGTCAGCTCATGTAATAGCCGTAGCTATCCTAGAATTAGACTTGTTCACGAAGAACACCACTCAACGGTTTTGTATCTTGATTGACCGGAAACCCATTCCATTAATCGTAAACTCTGAACAAAGGTTTATGAGTGTGTTTCTTCAATAAGGTGCCCTAAGGTACATCTCCATTTTAATACTATATCAGGAGGGATGGATCCCATCTTGACTACATAGCTTACCAACATGTGATCATCGCTATAGCCGTAATCCCCCGTGTCATCCTAATCACTAGGATATGAATAAGTATGACCCAAAATATAGGAACTCCTACATAAGGTAACCGATATCTCAGGTCTAAGGATACTCGTACTGCTAGTACAATAAGAAATGACACCAACACATGGATATAGTTATTTCCAAGTGTTTATCTTATTGTGGTCTCCAATGTATTACCCGAATACATTCATGTGTTAACTCATGGTACCACCTTCAGCTTGTGAGATTGGTCGCTTGTAACTGATCCAAGGAGTAAGCCTACACATGCTAGTCTATCAGCTCCATTGATGTCCAGTCTCAATGGAACTATGACTAGGATATTTAGACTATTCATAGTAAAATGTATGTACAGTTCTCACTCCACATAGCTCTCACTATGTCCTTGCACTTTTACGCTATGAATTAGTCACAAACTTTTTTTTCATCATTACGCATATACATATCCAAATATATATGATACCATCAAGATACAAATAAAAAGGAAGCACTGATAAATAACAAAATGCTTTAATTATTATTAATAATTCAAAAATGGTTTGTACGTTATAGCTAATAAAGACATATCGCCCTAATTGCCTTTAGGGCATACATCTTGTCTAACATTTTCGGCTTCTCAATGACTCTCAATGACCTGCAAAGTAATCATTTTAGAAAAACTTGAAATAAAACCAATCGATCGACTCAATTTAAATTGAGTCAATAAAGGATTTTGTAACTGTCAGTGGTTCGAAATTTGAAATTCAAAACAAGTCGATCAAATTCTCTCTATACAAGTCGATTGACTTCCCCTTAAAATGCATATAGGCCTTTAACGACCTTGATAAAAAATACTAGTCGATCGATTAGTCCTTAAAAATCAAAATTCTTATATTTTATTTGGTTCACAGCACGAAACTCCTTCGATGAGAAAACCTACTCAAATTTTTATAATCACCCGGGGATACTTTATTTGGTTGATAGTACTAAACACCTTCGACAAGAAAACTGACTAAAAAATTTATAATCCCAAGTGGATACTTCATTTGGCTGACAATACTAAACTATTTCGAAGAGAGAACCTGCTCAAATTTCTATAATTCCCACTAGATAGTTCATATGGTTGAAAATACCAAACTCCTTCGACGGGAAAACTTGCTCAACTTTCCATAATCCTTGATGGATACTTTATTTGGTTGATGGTACCAAACTCCTTCAATGAGAAAACCTACTCAACTTTCAATGATCCCCAATGGATACTTTATTTGATTAATAATACCAAAACTCCTTCGAAGAGAAAACTTGATAATAAATTTATAATCGCCAATGGATACTTCAATTTGTTGTATGTACCATACTCTTTAGATGAGAAAATTTGCTAAAAGGTTTTCGTAATCCTTAGCGAGTACTTTATTTGGCTAACTATGCCAAACTTATTTAATGAGAAAATCTACTTGAGTCTTCATAATTCCAACAAATATATTGTTGCATTTTCATAAAAAAAGTTATAAAGAGGCAGATGAAAAAGATTTAAATGACATCGAGGTACGAAATATAAAAAAAATTCCATAAAAAGTTTTACTTCCCCAATAAGAAGGCCACCTTCTTTAACACGTCATAAAAGTTTCTTAATCGAAGGGGAATAAATTTTTGTTTTTAAAAATTATCAATTAAGGAAAGTTTACTTCGCATTTCTTGAAACTCACACACACGAGCGTAGTTTTTATTCACTACATAGTTTTTATGTTCACTACACTAACATTGCATACAAAATATTTCTTCCACGATTGAAATATTTTACACGAGGTGCAGTCTATGAGCATGGTCATCCGACCTCATGATGAACTAATATTTTTCTGTGGGAACAGAGATTCGGTACCATACTAGACCGAAGCTAGAGAAACCTTTCCAGCATAGGATTTCCAAAAAGCCAAAGTACCCTAAATGAAAAATACTAGTCGATCGACTCCTTCCTCCAAATTATAGTCGATCGACCATAGAAGGATCTAAAAAAACCTAACCGCTTGAACATGAGTCATTCACCTCATGCGTATACTAGTTGACTAACTAGTAAAAGTTCTAAAACCCCTAATTGCTCAAACATTAGAGTGAGTTGATAAAGTTTCAGACTCATGTAGTCACCATGAGCCGTTGGCCCTATGACATGGGGTGTGGGGTTTTTACAAGAAGAAAGAAAGGAAAATATAGTTTTGGAATGAAGCGTGGCCTAAACCTCTCACCTACATTACAGAGTCGCCACCTGGATCAGCTCTTCCGAGAAATTTGGTGCAATCTAGATCCGTTATGCCTAAACCGCACTATAGTAAAGAGATTTGGGTCTGCATGAGTTACCAACTTTGTCATTATTTGAGTTAACATTACATACAAGTCACACCTTTAAGATATTTTTATTACTTCTAGTCATTTTCGATTATGTTGGCTTTTAACATCACACACAAGAGGAAAGTACTAAATAAAGCAATAAATAAAGGAAATTGAAAAATAAAATAAATAAAAGGCTTCTAACCTAAAGGGGGTAGGGTAAAAATTAATACAAACCATGGGGTCATATACAAATGATCATAAATATAAATGATCTATAAATACATCTTATTTACATTTATAATACCCGAAGGAAAATAAATCTCTAACATACATCTGATCTAAAACTACATGCATCCATAATGGTTAGCATGAGATATATCATAATCATCATGGCATAGTTAGTTAACAAAATAAGACACCATTAGTGGCATAAGTTAGATTAGGCTGAATCACATGTTTATAGCTTTAAAAGTGGGTAATTAAGGCTCACCAAATGATTGATTTTAGACTCAATTTATTACCAAAATTTATTATTTTGGATTAAACATGGCATAAATGTGGGTTGTTTTAAGGGAAAATGTATTTCCAATCATGTGGGGACCTAAAATAGTAATAAAAGATGAAAAAATAAATAAACTAGGCAAAAATACAAAACAAGGGGGTCTCAGCTATTATGGACCAGCCGAGACTAGCCTCACAAAGGCCATTATCGATATGGTATTCTAGACCGGTCAGTACCAATCCCGAAGGTATCAGGCCACTAATTATCGGTAGGCCAAGATCGACTTTCCATAGGGCCAGTACTACCCTTTGGCAAGCCAATACCGGTCTAATTGGACATGTACTAGTCTGTCCTTCGGGACAAATCTAAAAACCTAAAAAATATAGAAATCAAAACACAAAAATCACACCCAGATTCTCCAAAGCTCCAAATCTTACCCCTTTAATGTGAATCTGTGACTTTTGTAGCTAGAAACAATGAAAAAAAGGAGATCCTGAAGCCTTTTACTTGATTTTGGTCAACAAAAAGGATGGGAAGTGACCTTCGATGGTTTTCTTGTAAGGTTTTTGGTTACCTTAAATGGTTTTGGCTTCCATAAAGCCCAATGATCTCCTTTGAACATCTCATAAACTCAAAGTGGACCACTAGAATAGGAGAGATAAGTGAAAATATTTCTTATCATTGCTTTGTGAGAGGGACAAAGAATTCCATGCTCACATGTTGCCCCTCGTGTAGTCACTGCTAACATAGGTCAAAATAGCTATACGTCAAGAGAGAGGGATAGAATCATACCTGAGGGGGCATGAGGTGTCAAAGTTGAACGACAGGTGCATAAGAGCTTTGTACGGGACTCTAACAAGGTTAACTTTTCAGATTAAATTGCATAGTTTTCTTCCTTAAGATAGTTTGGATTATCTTGGTTAACCGATAGGTGGGAAGTGCAACGTACAAGACTTTAACGAGGTTGACATCCAGGATTAAAGTGCATAGTTATCTTCCTAAGGTGATGGTTGGGTTTTATTCCAAGATTAAGTGCCTAGTTGACTAGGTTGACTTCTAAGATGAAAGGACCTAGTTGTCTTCCTGAGGTGATGCTTCGGTTATCTTCTAAGATTAAAGTGCCTAGTTGAGGAGGTTGACTTCTAGGATTAAAGTTCCTAGTTATCTTTCAAAGATGATGCTTGGGTTATCTTCCAAGATTAAAGTGCCTAGTTGAAGAGGTTGACTTCAAGGATTAAAGCGTCTTGTTGTCTTCTTGAAAATAGTTTGGTCTGTTTGGAAACTTGAAATGCAATAGCATTGCTTTTAGCTTAGTAGTGCCAATATGCAAGTTTTAACTCCTTGATTGACATTTTGAACATAAAATGTTTTTCCTCTTCAATAAAGAGTTAAAACGAGTAGAACGTTGATAAAAATTGAGTGGAAAAATTTAGCTTGTTTTGAAAATACTACGGAGGCGCCTTTAAAAAGGTTGAATTTGACCATTACATGAATATGCCTTTGACTTTCACGTGAATATGGTTCCCTTGGGGTAGGTTGTTCATCACTTGGTTCGGTTCAATAACTAAACCGAATCGAATACACCGAAACCAAATAGATGAAAAAATAGAAACTGAAAACAAATCGAAGTAGATAAGTAACCAAAACCGAACCGAATTATTTTGTTCGGTTCATATAACCGATTAAGTTTTTTGTTTGTTCTTTCATTTTCTTATTAAAATTCTATTTACTTTAAATATAATTATCACTAACACTTTCATAACATACATAAATAACATGTTTATCTTGTACAAAAGCAATAAAATGAAATAATAGTGTCTTAAGAACATGATGATATTGCTATGACAAACTTAATATTAAACTATTATATATGTAATTAATTTTTTAGATATAATGAATTAATCGGTTGGTTTAATTATACTGGTTATTTTTATATTAAAATCAAATAATTCAAATTAATCGAAAATGTATAAAAGTGAGAACAAAAACTGAATTGTTTAGATAAAAAACAAAACTAAATAAACCGAATTCCATCAGTTTGGTTAATTATTTCAGTTAGGTTTGATTTTTGAACACCCCTACCTTGTGGTTGCAATTTTTAGGAGAAAAAATTTTGAGAAGTAAGATTGAGTAAATGAATGGATATGTGATGATTGGTAAAGAAAATGAGGATAAAATGGCTGATTTTAATTTTACTGAGCGGGCTAGAAATTACTGCACAGAAATGGAGGCTGGGGAGGCCAAGCATGGAGGTGTGAAAGAATATTAGCCCGAAATACCCAAATGGCATGGCAATTGAATGTGGAGGTTGGAAATGAAAAGGGTTACAAAGTCACTTTTGGGGATCCTTTTGAATTCTCTATATAAAGGATTCAATTTAGAAATTCAAATCACTTTTTACTTTTCACTAGCTTATCTCTCTAGAAAATCTCTCTCTGGATTTTTAACAATGCAGAACAAGCTTCCCAAGCGTCACCCTTATACTATACCTTTGAGAGACTACGATGCAAGACCCTATGGCACGTGAACTTTCTTAGTGTCACAAGCGTACAAGCTTAAGCCCATTGATCTATTCATGGGTTACATCCCCGAGTTGTCAATTTCTTTGGTGATGGCTCCAAAGGCTCATGCATCCCATCTATATGTATTCCTGAAACTTTGTTAATTATGTTCGATTTCATTTTAATCGAACTAGTTATTTAAATTGTTGAATAATTAGAATTTTAAATTTGATTTTTGAACATGAAATGTAAGATAAGAAATGCAAAATGAAATTAGATCTAAGACTGAAAATATGGGAAAATATTAGCGAAAAACGCATGTGGATGGGAAAAAAATTATGCAAAACCATCATAACCGGTATTAATATACCCATCTTTGTCGATCCCGGCCTGCTAGTTCTGTATCGGCCCAACCTGATGCTGTTCTCGAGGCACGATACAGGTCAGGTAGTTACCTGCTTGACCAAGACCAAATCCCAACCTTAGGCTGGTGCTGGTTTCCTGCTCCTAGGAACATGGAAAAAACTGAATATGCCCCTAAATTAAATTTTTAACTAAAAAGTGGGGCAAAATACAATGTTTTGGATAAAACTTTAATTTTTTATTTGAGATTAAATTAATAAAATTTTAGAATTTAATCAAATTAAATTTAAATGAGACGTAAGTCTAAATTAATTAATTAAGTAATTCAAATGCATTAATTAATTTACATGCATGAGTTAATTTTGTTTTATTTATACTTCACAAATTAACGTGAGACTAAATGCAAACCTACGAATGAATGCAAAAACTATTTGGCGTGAATTGCGTAGCCCAAAACATATGAGGGCATCAGCATAGTGAGCCGGTGTAGAGAGTTGTGGAGTCAGATTCGCAATGATGCGAGGTTAGTGGTAGGGATTTGGGCCACCAGGTTTGGACCAATGATCCATGCTCTCCCTTCGGCTCTGAAGGGATTGAGATACATCATTATTAGCTCACTAATTGAGAGGTGGAGCGAGACCACCCACATGTTTCATTTACCGGTTGTGGAGCTCACTATTAACCCCTCTGATATAGTTACCATGACTGGGCTAGGGTGTACGGGGATAGACACTTTGTTGTGATGTCTTTATGGACTAGTGTCCCCATCTTCGATCCACCTGAGATAGAAGTGAGAGGTTAATTGGCATCAGGCCATCACGGAACTCAGAGCTTTACCTAAGCGAGGTTGTGGCCCGCTAGGAGCGCATGGATGAGATCACTGATGAGGAGGTGCCCCTGCTCGTTAGGTCCTTTATTTTCATACTTCTTTTCAACCATCTTCCTCTCGGTGTCCAGCAACAAGGTGAACTACACCATTCTACCCCCATTGGGGGATTTTGATTCCATCTTTGGATGGAACTAGTGTTGGGCTATCTTGGGTTAGATTTACTATTATTAGACTGTTGTACATGATGCTCAATGAAGGAGCTCCAGGTAGGATGCCTATGGATCTTGGTGAGTCTTGAAACCTTTTTACATTTTTCTACTTTGTTATTGCCCTTATTCAGACATAAGGCATTTGCAGAGTTGGGCTTTCTAGTACTGCGTTATCCCTCCATCGTAGATGATGTGGTATGCATCGTCAAATGCCCACTTTTTAAATTATTGTATGCTCTTGTGGATAGAAAGAGAAGATAGTTATCCATGGTACCGGGAGTACCTTTGATGCCTTTATCGTAGAAGGGTATGCATCTCTTCTTCAGAGCTTTATTATTATCATTTTCTACACATTTGACATTTTGACTTGACTCTTTATTACAGATTCGCTCTGATCCTTGGGCTTCTCTCCCCAATCGGGTTTACATTATGAGAGTCTAGTGTGAGGTGGATGATTATTACCTCCTCTTTGAGTGCCCCAACAACCAGGAGTGGTACTTTAGGTAGCGCATCTAGAGGTGGAGGACTGGTTGAGTCTCCACAAAAAGAGGGTTCTTTTGAGTGTACCCACTAGATTGTTCTAGCCCCACCTGCTGCTTACCAACGAGTTCTCCCTATTTATTAAGGGTCGAGGGTAGAGGATCCCTTCGATCACCCGGAGGTACCAAAAGTTCATGACACATACTTCCTCCCCATCCAAGGGCGTGGCCTAGAGATAGGCCCATGGAGGTAACTATTATGGATGTCATAAGCGATGGGAGTGGAGGAGATGACGATGATGACATGGATGATCCCCCATAGGTTGGTGATGATGGTATGGGATTCGAGGGAGGTCCTCCTACAACTAGAGATGCTTGAGCTCCTCCTAGCATGGGTAAAGTACATTAGAGGGCATCAGGATCCGGGAAGGGTCCCATGCTTCTGACAAATCTAGGTGCATGATGCCTTTTCTTGGGGTGATTCACTTTGGCTTTACTCTCATTTTGCGTATTCTGACATTAAATTAACTTTCAAACTTCTTGTGACAGACTCAGGTTCGTAAGAAGAAGAAGACTAGGGATGTGGAGGAGATAATCCTTGAGGAGCATGAGACCCAGAAAGATAGAAGGGAGAGAGAGGCAGCTTGTCCATCATAGCCTACTAGGGAGCCAACGAGAGGTCTTCAACTCCACAAGTGATAGAGGGAGTCTTCTGGCAAGAGCTAGACACTACATTCATGTTGATGCTACTGTGGGGGAGCGAGATTTGAGACATATATTACAGCCTACTAGGGCTTAGATTTCTGACTCTTGAATTCTACTTTTGAATAGGATGCCTGGTCTGATGATTTAGACATTTGTTACGCAGGTAACTATTACTGAGGCGGAGCGGCTAGCTCACGGGCTCTTCTTGCTTCGAGATCTTATGATGACCCAGGATACACTCGCCATGGTAAGTCCCTACATTCAAAAATTTATTTATGTATGCGTGTTATAATATGCATGATAGCAATGATGTATGAATATGTATGTACAAATGAAAGTGAGTTAATTATTTGACATATATGTGTGTATGTTTTGATTTATTGATTCTTGTTGCAGATATTTATAGACATGGAGTGAGGTCACCTCCATACCGAGATGAGTGATCCGATTAGAGTCGAGGTTGAGGCAACTATGCTCCAAGATCGAGTAGAGGCTTTCAAGGTGTCTAGAGAGGTAGCAGAGGTGAGGGACCAAGATTAACAAGACTTCATATCTAGGCTTGAGGTCAAGATAAAGTGAGTGATGAGGCTAAGCAGGAGAGCGTAGGAACCGGGAAATCATTTTAGGCAGTGGAGTGGTAACGGTGCTGGCATTAGCCATGTGACTTACCTCTATAGACCCACCTCCGTGGGCAAGTGGCTGCCTCGAACCCTTCATGAGTAGATCACCTAGGAGCTTGAATCTTAAGCCGCTCGAGGGGAGAAGGACGAGAGTGAGGAGGATGATGAGGATGAGGGGGTTGATGATGGCGATGATAGCAGTGACGGCGGAGATGGTGTGACCTAGTACTGGATGTAGTAGCTTCGATATTCCTTTTCTTTATTTCATTATTTTGATGATGTAGCTCATGCATTTGGCACATTTGCATCTTTTATTTTGGTGGTTTGTAGTACTTTATGACCTTATATAAGAATTACTTTTTATAAAAATACTTATTCTGTTGATTATGATCTTGAACTTTACGACACAAAAGGCCTGGGCTGACTACTACTATGGACGGTTAAATGAATTTTAGGGGCTCACTAACCTAGACAGGAGCGATGAGGCTACTTTACGGTAGGAGAGTGCCAAGGAGAGACACAAATAAGGAGATGAAACCACTGATTCTTGCAGATGCAAAGAGGAAAATAAGGTTCATTCCTATTTATCCTTTTAGTTACTTTCACTATGACGAGAATTGACTAGCTTTTATTATGCATTGGAGTGTATGCAACAATTAAGTCAAAATACTATGAATTAACTAACAAAAAGCATTACTTACGTTGTTCCAACATTACAACTCACGAGCATTCAAAAATAAATACACTCATTATTATTCAGCAATAACAATCTTTTCATTAAATGAAATTGACTTGGGTTACAAGAGTTCATGATACAAGATATCCAATAATCTAACCCTTATTGCCAAAGAGCCTTTCAATTTTCAATCTGGTAGCTCGCTATTTTCACTCTTTATCCCAATTTTTTCCCATAGTGCCCTTTTCCCATTTTCACTTTAATGAACTAATTAGCAAAAGAATAGCCTGATTTTTGCTCAACTATATGAAGAAGGATAGTTGGTGGACTTGCTACATAATTTATATTTTTACAAGTGATACTTTTCATAATTTAGTTCTTTTCCTTAACGCAATAGCGCTTTAGCATATCCTAATTGATCGTGTTCACGAACTCATTGTCATCCATGTCCATTACTTTGACCACTCCTTTTCTAAGGACTTTCTTAACCATTAACAAGCCTTCCAAGTTGGGCCTGAACTTCCTCCTAGCATCAAAATTAGAGTGTTTTAGCTTCTTTAAGACCAAGTCCCCCGCTTTCAAGGGCTGGCTCTATTGTTTGACTTTGCTTTTGGAAGCTTTAGCCATGCGTTTCTGATACATCTGAAGGTGATCAAGGGCTTCCTAAAGATGCTCATCAATCATGTTTAACTGCTCAAATCTAGATTTTTCCCAATCCAACTCTTTCAACATGGCTTCCATGGCTTCCCTTAAGGATTTGTCGTCAGTTTCCACTAGGAGAACCGCTTCTATCCCATAGACTAATGAGAAAGGAATATGATCTGCTGAGTGTGCACACTATTTGTGTACCCCCAAAGCGCAAATGGAAGCTTATCTACCCTATCATGGTAAGCATTCACCATTTCGGACAAGATCTTCTCAATCGATTTATTCGCTACTTCCATTACCCCGTTAGCTTAAGGTCTATTAGGAGAAGTGCGATAATGCTCAATGACATGTTTCTCAATCAAATCGGTCATTGCCTCTTGCAATTGGATCCCATTATCAGACATAATGTGGTGACCCATCCCATAGCACATGAAGATCTACCTCTTCTATGAACTTGACTATCTTCTTGGTGGTTATATTGGTGAAAGATTCAACATCAATGCACTTAAAGAATTAATCAACTATCACAACGATGTATTGATGACCATTGATCGAAGAGGGTCAAATCTCACCAATGATATCAGTCCCCCACGTCGATAATAGCCAAGGAGTTGAAAGATTGTGGAGATCAGATGATGGTAAGTGACTAATGTCTCCATAAATCTTGCATTCATGACATTTCATTATTTTGGAGATGTAATCGGCTATCACTGTATCTCAAAAATAACCTTGCTGCTAAATCTTCTTCACTAATGATAAGTAATTCATGTAAGGGTCGCAATCACCCCCAAGGATGCGTTTCATGACAAGAGAAGCTTATTTTTCCAAAAGGTATCATGGAAGTAAGTCATCACTAGTGAGCTTGAAGAGATTATCACCGACAATTCTAAATTGAGCAACTAACCACTGAGGGGATAACAGCTTTAAATCTATTACCCCTAGTGGGAATTCCCCATCTTGGGTTAAGCAGACAACATCCTGATGCCAACAATTCTCATTTGTGCTAATAGTGACCGAGATGGTGAGATAATATAATGGCTCCTTGGGTGACTAAAGGACGACGGTCTTGATAGGTTGAGATTGAGGACCTTACTACATAGAGGCTAGAGAAGCCAAAGATTTTACCATCTGATTCTCATCCCAAGGCACATGCCGAAACAGACACTTCTTTGAATTTTTTGGCCAACTTCCATACTACATCAAGATAAGGCTGAAGCAGCTCCTCCTTAATATCTCAATCACTGACAACTTACCGAATGACTAAGGCAGTATCCTTGATGATAGAGACTTCCATTACCCTGACATTTCTCAATGCTTACATAACGAAGAGGCATACTTCTTATTCTACCCCATTATTAGTGATGGGAAATTCAAGACGCTCAGAGAGCGAGATAACTTTGTTGTGCAGCGTCACAAGGATAGACCTGAGACCTTCCCTCGATGGTTCATAGCCATATCAAAGAACATTTTCCACCCATAATTCAATGATATATCGACCGCTAGCTGCTCATCAGGAAAATCCAAGTTCTCCACATAGTTAGAGTCAAGGGCTTGATTGGCGAGGAATTTAGCAACTACTTGACTCTTAATCACCTTCTTTATGGCATATTCGATATCAAATTCAAAGAGGTGTAGCAACTAATGAGAGAGCTTACCGTCTAGTGTTGAGGATTGGCATGGATACTTCATGGGGTCAATCTTAGCCACCACCTTGGATTCTGTATTACTGGAAGTAATGTCTAAACTTCTTAGTGAGCTTGACCATTGTAGCATAAGTCTTCTCAACAATCATATATCGACTTCATACTCAAGAAGGTTCTTACTCAGTATACTACATGCTCATACTTATCATCTTGCTCTTGGACAAGCATTGCCCCAACCAAGCACTCTTTGATAGCTAGATAAAGGATGAGAGGCTTGTGAAGAGTTGGCTACTTTAGGACTGGTGAATTGATCAAATAAATTTTGATTAATCAAAGGCTAACTGACACTGTTCATTCCATACTATGGGCTACTGCTTCTTTGATAACTCGAATATTATCTTGCAGATGGAGCAAAGTTGTCACTACCTTGATGGAATTGGCTTCGAGCTGCTTCATTACTTCTGCCTTAACCTTATTTGCCTATTTCAGACATAGTTGATGCAATTTTTACTTCATTGGCCTTAACTTCGGATTGGTCGGAACAGTGTACTCTACTATTTCTCTATCAACATTAGGCATGTCTTCATACGACCAGGTAAAAGCGTTCACATGATGTTTACTCACATTTTAATCTCTCTTTTTTTCTTTTCACCAGGGTTTAAATCTTTGCATATAGTTACCTTTTTAAATTGAACCCAGGTTACATGTAAAGAGACATCGTGAATGCTAAATACATTATGAGTGGGTTCACAGAATCCATGGTGTCGTCAAGCAAAACATCAAACAAATAATCAAAGTCTTTTCTTTCATTTCATTAATAGCCTTAAAGGGTGAGTTGTTTACATAATAAATGCTAGAAATATTAAAGATTACATCATATTTAGATTCATCATCCATAGGCAAAGGGTCTTAGTTGATTGCTTCCTCACGAATAGCCTATAGATCTATGCTTGTCTTGGTCTTTAGTTGAAGGATACACGGGGTAGCCATCCTTAGAGCAAAAACAACAAGTGGCATCCCTTTGATACCAAAAATGGTTGGAGCAATAGAAAATGGGGGAGCTTGAGAACAAGTGAGTGGTCCAATGAGGATAGTACATGATGCACTCATAGAAGGAAAAGTAGCATAAACAACAAGTGAATAGATAATAGCAGGGTTAACATTAGAAGCACTAACAAATTGATGGGCCAAGGAGGAACCCTTCCCAAAAGGTGTAGTAAGTGGGAATGATGCAATAATTGCAGGAGGATGATTGCTCTTAAGTGGTTTATTGGGCGAATCAATCAACATACCCTCTAAGTCAAGCACTAGATTCATCTCCTGAATTTGGCTCAACCTCATATTTCCCTTCTTTGCATCTTTGGCCATGGCCTTTGTTTATTTTTGGAAAATGACAGTGATTGGGCCTCCTTTGATCGAAACCCTTTTTCTACCCTCTCATGATCAAAACAAAAAGAAAGTGGGTTAGAGCTTCTACAATAGCTTCAATTTCCTTATCGATAGTATTGAGAGGAATATTACCAGATGATTTCTAGAAGGATTTTCACATTCATTGATTCCCAATACTTCTTTCCCTTTCTCGTTATCAATAATAGGAGAAGGGGTAATAAGGCCTTTTTCTCGGGGCTCCTCTTTGCTTAATAAATAGAATTTCTCAAAATTGAAGACATCATTGTATATTTTAAATCTAGGTCACATTAGGCCCTCAAGTTCTACAAGTTCCACTTAGCCAACATAAGGTGCTTGTCCATGTTCACACACGCTCACCATGTTATAGAACAATGGTTTCCTATGATTATAAACGTTGTTGTGTGGGTTGATGAAGCCCCCTCCAAAGCGAGGGATAGAAAACTTAAGCTGAATAGCTTCCAAGATGGCCTGATGGTTTTTGCTTGAGCCTATGTCAGGGGGTTTTATAGCCAAACCTCTATATTAAATTTCCTTAACTCGGATTGAAATTGAGATAGTTGGTAGGTGCTTTTTTCTTTCCGTTACAGACAGTGGCCCCACGAAGATAGGATTCATTTCATTCAAAGGTCACAACGTCCAAGACCAATTCTTCATCAGCCTCTATAGTCACAACCTCCCCATGATGGTAGAGCTTAATTTGGGTAGATGGGATGACTTCGATCGAATGAATCCAGGGTTTACCTAAAAGCAACGAGTAAGGGAAAGAAGAAAGCACCTACAAACTATAGGCATTTCTTTTGGTAGAAAACCCTTGGTCGATGGTAGAGAACATCAAGATGATGATATGCTCAGATTTGCATCCAATTCTAACAGCTTTTGGACAAGGCCTCTTCTGTGGGCATTAGGGATGGTGAGTGTGAGAATAGGATTT
>CATIWQ010818543.1:0-11324 GCA_949673415.1 Euphorbia schlechtendalii
TATATATATATATATATATATATATATATATATACACACACACTTAAAAATCTAAAAAATATATTGATTGTACCAATCAGACATAGTTTGGGTGATACATTTACAAAGTAGGTGAGATTGACCAGTATTCGAATCCTGGCACCTGCAATTGTTTCAAAAAATATATATATTGATTGTAAGAAATCACAGATGAACCATCAAAATATAAAAAAAAATTGAATTGAAGATTGTTTATAAATAAAGTAATGTTCAACTTGAATCAAATTAGCAAATTTTGTTCCATGTATCAGACAACTAATACAGAAAGAAGTTACGTGAGTTTGTTTATCAAAGTCAATATTTTACTTCAGTAAAAAGTAAGGAAAATGTTGTTGTTTTATGTAGGATAATTTTATGAAATTAATGACAATAGGTCATGTGGACCAGTTGTGAATGCATTAGGATTTGGGTTGGGGGCATGTGGATGAACCTGGCTACAAGTAACTGGACCTGTAGTTTGACCTTGGGAAGACGACGCAGGCATTATGTGGACCACATTCTCCTCCATCTATATTCTATCATCTATGTAATGGCCCCTGCCCTCAACTCTCTGCTATGTATAACAGCAATTTGTGACGGGAATCAAAATATCGATAGCACCGTTGATATTTCTGAATTCTGTTTAGTACAAAACAAAACCAATACTATAGTGTTAAAAGCCACAGTCTGATCTTGAAGTAAAAGTAACCTGTAAGATGTTACGACTTAGTATTACTAGATGATATATTCGCAGAACATTCTGCACAGAAAGAAAAACCAGTTTCATAATAAATGAAAGTTCGTTGCCAAAAACAGTAGAAGGATGTAGATATTATAATTATTATTTTAGCCATTAGAAACTGTGATACTAGCTAGTTCACTTATTAGAAAAAATCTTAAAAAATTTCTAACTTGAAATCTACCAAGTACCTCTACCTAGTTTACTCTTGCCCTGTACAATAATTTCGCAGACATTACAAGTTCTTTCTGAATCATATCAGTGAATGTCCACAACTAATTAGTAATACGTAATGCTGTGCATGAAATCAAAATAAATTTTAACACCAAGAACAAAATTGAGAAAACTGACTCAAGGAAAAATTTATAAATTTAAATTAGAAGGAAAACATCTACAACTTGACCAAATATTGAGATGGATAATCTACACTTTAGAATTGTTTTAGGCCAAATATTTCAAAACAATATGTCATGGTTGGCAAACGAAAACTTACCTATGGAGCAAAATGCATACACACACATGTTCTAAAAATATGCAAACTTCAAAAAAAAAAAAAAAAAAGCCTTATGATTTCTCTCGTTAACGGTTTGATGATTTTTTTGCAATATGAGTTCCGTGGTGTAAGAAAACTTGTAAAACTGGGTTTTCGATTTCTGAATATTGGAGTTACATTGAATATATTAAACAATTCAACATTATAATAATTTAACCTCGTTATTTAAAAATTATATGTCATGATTTGAGTAATTTTTCGAAGAAATTTTTATTTTCAATGATTTTTTAAATTTTGTAATCATAATTTAATTAAAAAATATTTGCAATATTCAAAAAATTATAAAATTTTCATTGATGTGTATTATATTTTTCTTAGCCATCAGGCAGAATATCAGATAAAATGAACAAGATTATCCATTTTCGTGGCATAATTTAATATTGAAAATTCTATATTTGTCAATGTTTTGAAACAACAGACCGTTTTGCAAAAAAAGAATTGCTCATATCATTTTTTACAAATTAGTGAATCCATAGGCTACTTTTTTAAAAGTTTATCTTGAAAAGTGAAAAAGACATTGACAACTGATGTTACGCTACAACCTAAAAAAATTATAGAAATTTTAGACACCTATTTCAACTAGGATTGCTAAACAAGCTAAAGCCCGAACATTGATTGTTCAAATTCTACTTGTTAAATTTATAAAGAACTTGAACCGAGCTCGTGTTTTGATCAAACCGAGTCTGACCCGAATTTGAACTTGGTCAAACTGAATCCAAGTAGAGCTTAAATCGAGCTTAGCCGAACATTAATTGGACATATTCATTAAATTTTTCAACAAGTTCAAAACGAGTTTTGAACTTAAATTATGTTTTAACTATATAAATGAAATTATTATGTATTTAAAACTTATTTAATCTCTTAAATACTCAAATTTTACACTACATAGATACATACATACATATTATGTATGTATAATTATTTTTTAAAATATACTTATAATTTATATGAAAATTAAAATATTTATATTTCTGAACAAGCCATTTATCGAGCATGTTTGTGAGCTTTTGAACCGAGTACAACGTTCAAATTTTTGTTCACGATCAAGCTCGTCTATTAACGAGCCGAGTTTGAACAAGTTATAACCGACCCGAACATCGAACTATTCACGAGTAGCTATGTTCATTTACGTCCCTAATTTCAACAATGAAAATTTACTTAAAAAGATAAGATGTATTTTGCAGCAACAAATCTATTGAACCTTCTAATCTCGAGTTTCCTCAACAAATATCCATTTTTATGCCACTTTGGAAAGAAAAGAAAATTAATGACCAGTTTAGAACAAAATGTTGACACTGAAAGAAAAAGTAGGAAAACATGGGGAAAATACATCCAAGGCAGAAAAGAGTCATCCCGAACTCCCAATAGAGTTTATCAAGTTCCGAGCAGCATCCAAGCTCAGTTCTTTGTATACCTGCGCATTACCAAATACCAAGTTGTTAATCAAAAGAATTTATGGGACAAATCATATAATAAGAGCAAAAAGAAAACTTTAAGAGAATTTGACCATAAAAATGCTAATCCTATTTTACAGATCTAAGCACGTGTTTGGTTGAGGAAATATGAGGGATGTTTTAGTTTCTGTGGGATGCGTCCCTAAAAAAAATATAAAAACGAGAGTTGTGATGTGTACCAGTTGCTTGTGAACTTGCTGAAAAGCATCGCAGAATCTCTTCGCATCTGCTTCACCCACCTATATAAATTGCCGCACGAAATGTCATTGAAAATATCATAGCATGCCTAAACTTGTAAAAAAACCTTCATAAGGGAGGTGAAATAACTTTTCCATCGAAATGCTTCTAAGATGTCAACATATATTGTGTGTTAGTTTTGGAGCTTTCATAGGAGCAAGATAAGAATATTGCATTGCAAAACTTCAAACGATCCATCAACACATCAGTGATTATTTTGAATCTATTGCTGTTCCAAAATAGAAATCTGGTAGTTTGGCCCTGCTCATAGCAATAGCCTATCATGTTGAAACAATGAATGGTGTACATAGTCATTAGAATCTAATTTAAACCTCAAACATTTGTGAGTTCCACAATGAATGATTGGAAAGAGTCATAGTTTGGCTCTTCAACTAAAAAAAAAAGTCATTTATCTGTAGTTTGATTGAATATGCTGAATGTGCGAAATACTGTCAACAAAGTCATCTGATATGGTCAGAGTTTAAGGAAAATTAGCTTTAAGCAGGTAGGTCAAATGTGCCGAAATCGAAGTACATGTGTCAAGCTAACCAAATTTGTCAAGTACAGGGGCCCAATCTTATTTTCTGCCCTATAGATTAGTAGGAGTCAACTACAACTCCAAAAACCAAGTCCACCAATGCATAAAGAAACAGAACTATTGCACTTAGAGAAAGCTCCTACATGCTATGCCACAATTTTGACAGTTCTTTTAAATTGATTGACCTCAATTCTCATAATTCAATTCAAATTTGACATTTGCCAAGCCATGATGTTTCGGAACTTAGAAATGACACTGAATGGATAATCACACCACTAAGGAGAAAAAAGTATGTCAAGGGGCACTATGTAATTGTAAGCATGTAGCCAATAAATAGCAAAAACATGCTCCAAATTACCATGATCATAGTGAACTGAAATCCCTTCACTCAAAAGAGAACTAAAATGCTAAACAATAATTTCCCAAGCATCTAACATTAAACATAAATCATGACATATTTTCTAACCACATCCAAAGTTTAGAGGCCAAATCTGAATCTTACCAAAAGGTCTAAACCATAGTTCAAGGGCCAAATGTCAACACTTGGCCATGTGAAGAGGGCCAAGAGGCAAATAAATGGTCTTCCCAGTTAATGTAGCTTGTAATAAGAATCTTTTTTGTATATATACACGCACAAACTTAGACACAACGTCTATTGAGAATGCATATAAATGAAAATAAGAAATTTATGCAATCTATAAGTTTCTTTCGACTTTACAAATTCAAAACTTGATCTTTATAAGCAAAACAAACTCCGGTCATTATATCTTCCAATGAACAAACAAACAAATAAAAAGAATAACATACCTTCCTCTCCGCTACCAACTTTAGCTTCTCCCAAAATGCATCTTTTCAAACAAAATAGATGGAAAAACAAATTAAGCAAACAGTAACAAAAGATATCGACCTAAATCTCCAAAATCAACAATCATACCGTGGCTGTTCACAGTCTTCTGATCTCCATCTTGTGGGTCCTCCCAAGCATCTTGCCATTTCTGCACCTGCAACGGAAAAATCACAATCAACGAAGGTCACACAATAGAAAGAGAAGCATATAAAAGAAACAAATTACAAGTGGAAATTGCCTCATTCTGTGGCGGGCGAGAAGTGGATTGCGTTGAGGGGTCAATCTGAAATTAAAAAAAAAACTTCACTTTGAGCGAAATTCGTAAAGAAAAAATGAAAAAGGGGAGGGAAGAGGTAAATACAAGGTAATCGCGAGATCGAACAACAGGGAACATATGAAGAAGACGTTGAAATTCATCCGCTTCCATTCTTGTTTACGAAGGATTGTACAACTAGAAGATTACCCAAATAATATGTTGCGACTTGTGAGTCACCGATTTTACTAGCATACAACAGAATCTTCAAATAACAGAGTTCGCCCTGCCCTTTCCTTCCAACAAAACTATTTCTCCTTTGATTTTGGGATTTTAACATAAATATCTTCAAACATAGAATTATTAGTAAAACTAACAATACATAAATAATAATATTAACCAAACCTAGATTGTCGCAGTGAATATTGTGAAATTTGATTCTATACTATAAATTAAGTATGAAAATAGTTAGTAAAGATTATCATTTTAATCAAGATTTCATTTTTACTTTATTTTTCATTTTCACATATCAATATAACATTTAATATTTTTTTACTAATTAATACTTAGATTAATTAGTAAAGAGATAAAATATAAAAGGAAATTATAAGGTAAGAAGAGAAAGAGTTTTATGATGAAGTAAAGAAATAAATTATTATTTTAAAAGAGTAATGAACGTTTTATTGGTTTTAAATTCTAAAATGATAATCTTTTAGCATCTGAGGGAGTACAATATTGTACAAAATCTAGCATTGCCTTTTTCTAAGTAATATGGGATTTTTAAGTAATTTTGTTAATTATGAGTTTGGGGATTACTTCTTGATTTTTTCATGAGGGAATGGAAAGGACACTAGACCGGTTTAATACAACATAGTTATCAGTTCACGGTTAAATGGGCATACTTTATTCTATTTGTCAATTTCAATACGCATTAAATAAAGATAAAATGAATAAAATATTTAAAAAATACATTAAAATTCGAAAATGATATTTACCTTTAAAAAATTTTAAAGTCCAAGACAATTAGTAAAAAAGGAAATAGAAACTTTATTAGAATGGTTATATTACCGATAAGTTACGGTTATCAATCACCAACATGTATAGATCACAAAGGTATCTGAAATTCACCATTCGTACCTGCACCTTTTTTTTAGCATTGTTTTCCGGAGATATTTTTGTAACATCACAATTTGATACGAAGTGACGGACCAAGACGGTCAAGGTAAAAATGTTATCAAAATCAAGGAAAGTGTTACCAAAACTCAAAAAAATGTTATCATATGAATTTTTAATTTTATTATATAAAAATATATGTATTTGTTAAATTTATTATTTTAATTCATTAATAAATATTAAAAATTAAAAAAACACTAATCCATTTAGTTGCCGCCTAAAACCCGAAAATTCTAGCTGCTCGACTATGACCTAAAACCTTTTAAAACACTGTTATGCCCTTTAGGAGACTTGAAATTTATTCTAGAAGTATGAATAATCAATTAAAATATTATATTTGTGTATTAAATCATTAATGATCAATCAGATAATGTTTTCTACTGAACTAAATGTAGTAGCAATTTATATATGTGAGGACTTAACTGTATGAGGTCCAGGAAAACAAGAATACCAACTTCAGGCCTTATTCAGTCCTTGCTTTTCTTGGTAGCCTGGCAAAAGTAAGAATCAAAAGTTCCAATCCCAATCTCAAATTTACTGATACTCTTTTTAATAAATTGTGGCTATAGCCTATAAAGTATCAAAAGAACCCAAAAAACAGATATACATATTAAGTTACTAGCAATTTCAAGAAAGTCCACGCATACGTCTAGTTTTGCTCGGTACAATTGCAAAAAACCAAGTAAAAACTAGGGCCAAAAAATCACTAAACTAGGCAGAATTAAAAACTAAAATACCTTGAGAAAAAAAATATAAGGAGACACTGAAAATGGATTTAAAACTTGAGGAGGGTCTCGAGAGCTTCAAAGAAAAGAGGTGACATGTCAGGGTTTGGGGTCTTTATTGCACACTTCACCCCAGGGCTCCCAACGGCAGTGGTTATCTCAACCAAAAAGGGTATTTCCCGAGGTATTTTTGTCAAGAAGTAGAAAACATCCTGGTTGGCATGTTTCCTCTTTGCAATAAAGAACATGTTTGATGCAGCCAACCTGTCCAGAGTAGCTTCTACACCATTTACTACAATACCTGGAAAGTCCTTCGAGACCTCGTTTGAATCGGGAAGCGATCTCCATGTCTGCCAACGCAATGCATCATACAAAGATGAGGTTACAGCCATTATCAAAAATACCATCGGTAATCAGTTTTTTCACACAATACTGCACTATGGTATGTCCCAAATAGATAAAAGGCTCTCCAACTTTGCTCGCATGAACAATTTGCCCAAAGAGGAAATTAGTACAAATTTGGTCTACAACTTGGCATTTCTTTTGTCAATATAGTGTGTAAGTGACACCTGCCAACATGTGCTTCATGTTCATTTGTTTGATGTTTTATTTTCTCATTACGTGTATGGTCTCAAACAAATATGACCAAACAGGCGATTTGACCCCCAAAAGACAACTTGAAGGGCCAAACTGACCATTTGTCCAATGAATAGCACAATTTCCCATCAGTGCCACAAAGGAGTATAATGGACGCACTACTATTATCCACACTAAATTCTTCAAGTTCATGGAATGATTCATATATACATGACCACTGACTATTAGAGATGAGGCAGATGTTTGAAGCAAAAACCCTGAGTATTTAATTCATCTCATAGACAAAATTTCATGCCTAGTGCAAAGGAAAGCGAAAGATTAACGATACCATACCATGAAGCCTCCAATGATTTGTAGAATTAGTATTTTGTCTATTTTGCCTATAAGGTTCCAAGAAAAAATAATTTGTTACCTCCAGGAAGCTTCCACGCTCCATTTTCCCATCTTCAGAGAAGAAGGCATGAAACGGAATTTTGTCATTAACGCAAAGTACTGGGAGTTGATTATTTTTCAAAGCAACTTGCAAAAGTGAGGTCGGATGTCCAGCAGACAAGTTTTGGAACAACACCATAGGGAGCAAAGTACTTGCTGATGTAAACGGTTGCATTTGCGGAACCTAACAGACAAAAAGACGATAACTTTACATTCAAAATAAGGGAATAAAATAAAAAATATTGGTTTTACAATTTATGTAAAATTAACCTGGAGAGGTCCAGCAGCAGCAAGACCTAATGAGTTTTTGTTAAACTGGATAATAAATCCATCAAGGGGAACCTGTGAGTTGTTTTCAAACAATAAGCTATAAAATATTTGACCATCTCTCCGTGTTAGCTGTGCACTGATTTGTAACCCATGGCCGACTGATGCAGGAACTAGGACGGGCAAAGGAGGTCTGTAGCAAGTATAAAAATCTAGTAATTATCATTTTATGCAAGCAATTCGGAGTGCAGATTCTGCAGTGTGTCCATATTTTCAATCAATGGATTAACCAGCCGCAGCTTTGCAAAATACTTGCCAAGGCATGGTAAATATGCCCCTAAACATGGCTTGCAGGAAGATTTTGGTCCAAAATGAACTTAAGGTATCAAATAGTTCACAACTTGGCATTTACGGTCTAATTTGTCCAAAACTTATTTTCATGTATAAATTAATAACGTGGAGCTGACACCTGATATTTGGACTGATTAGACCAAAAATTCAAGTCAAAGGGCCAAACTTTACCAAATAATTTTGGGGGAATTGACGTTGCAAATCAAATCGAAAGGAACAAATTGATCCTTTTACCCTTGGCAAGTATTTCAAATATATTGTCACAAGTCTCCAGTCCCACAAATAATTCATACTTACCCAGAAGGAGTGGATGGCTGGTCGACCGGGACAATGGCATTATTATCCAGGCCTATTAGGTCGCCAAGCAAATCTGGAACTGGAGCCGCTGGTGGAGGTGAGGCTGGGGCTGCTTGCCTTGCTCCAGGATATGGAACATTACTAGCACTTGGTGGTGATGCACCACCACCATCAGCAGCATAATGAGAAGAAGATGATTCTGCATATCCTGCTTCACTTCCCCCTTCAGGGTAGTCTTCATCTTCAGTTCTCTGTGTTGTAGTCTTGACACGAGTTACGAATACTTCAGGAGGTTTGTGATACACAGAGGACAGAGTGGCGATGTTTGCAAGAAGCTCATCTAGAAGTGATGGATCAAGTAGGTTCGAATCATCACTAATCACAGGCTTCTCGGCTAACACAACGTCCTTGGCAGCCTGAAAGTTCAAAGCCCAAGTAGCAAAAAAGTTACTGGACTGAGTGAACAAGGTACACGTGTCGGCACAAAAATCTCCAATGGTGACACAAAGTTTTATGCTCCAAATGTGACAAGCTTGGAATTTCAAAACAAATTGGATATCATTACAGTCAAAGTGATGTACCAGAATCTAGCTCATCCAGCATTTACTAGTGTCCCATGAAACTAGAGGGACAGAAGGAACGGCATTGGCTACATAGTAGTCAAGGCACCGAGGCGCACTCAAGGCACAAATTTAAGCCTAGGATAGCCACAGGCGCAAGGCCACACCCCGGAGCCTAGGCGCGCCTTTGACTACTAGGATAGGCTATATGAAAGAACAAAGGAGCTACTATAGACATATTAAGTATAATTCATGCAGCCAAATGGATGAATTTGTTCTACTAGTGGCAGGGTTCATTTGAGAGCAATGTTGTGATCTCTCTGCCTTCCCCCCATCCAACAACAAATTCAAACTTGAAAAAAATCTTTCTGATTCTCCAAGAATGAGGGATATGTATTTTATAAATTGCATTATATGTATAGTTTGAATATAATTTAGACAACATACAAAGCAAACCAATATAAGGGTAAAAATGCACACCTCAGGATCAGTAGATAGCAATCGCCAATATATGTATGCGCGGTCCCTTAAATCAGGATTATCAGTTTCTACAGTTGCGTTGTTCAAAACAACCTGTTAAAGAAGGATACGTACACTGAATAGACTTAGAAACATGTCAAATATATTGAGTAATAAAACAACAGCCATTCCTGTCAGAAAATATGATATGAGTAAAAATAAGCTGAGAATTTAGTTGAGTTTCCGTTAGCAAATTCTGTTAGTTCTCTGTTAATTACCTTCTAGATTCATCTGTAAATAGTCTATAAAAGCCAATTTGTTGCTCATTGTATGAATGCTGAATACTATGATTGAATTGAAATAGCACTCTCTCTCGTCCCCTTGTTTCTGTCTCTCTCTGTCCCTTATTTCTCTGTTCTTAGTTCCTCAATTCTTGACGTTTCCCTCTGTTTTCCGGCATCATTCCGGTGAGCATTTTTCCTCACATCAATATATTATCCCAATCTGACCTAAGTATAAAAAATGATAACATAACAAACTGCTACTACACAATAAAATGTTTCAAGAAAGCCAAGACATCATCACATTTTCCGTAGATGTACGAAAATTCTTAGACTTTAACATTTAAACCTTTCGATTCCGTTTCAGAAACCGAAACTCAAGGAAACCAATGAGAAACGTTTTTGGGCCATTCCCGTAAACACTCAAAAGGTAAAATCTAGTTTCTTATAATTAGAAACCAATTTGGAAAAATTATCCTCCAATTTCTTGACTACCATTCTTCTAAATTAAGACTTCCTTTCAATTAATAATTTGCAATTTTTTCACGATTCTTTGTAGTATGCAATAGTGTTCTTTTAATTATAGTTTTATTCTTTTATATTCTAAGAAAATAAAATCGTATAATACATTTTTATTGTTTTAACTTTGAATTATTATAAATATATACCTCCATTTTATTATTTAAGAAATTCCCTATAGTTTCTAAACGCTAAATTTTTAAAAGTGGTACTTCCCATTACATGTTTGTTTCAATTTACGTTTCCATGCTATCTAGCAGATGAAGATAATGACATTCTTTAGACAAACAGTATACAAGTCTTCTGACCTCAGAATCTATACCTAATACTAGAATTTCATTAAATGTAAAATTTGATGAGCCAATTTAAAAAAAAAAACGTTAAAACTTTCGAATTGACAGGAAGAACATGATAATTGATAAAGCAAGGAGATCAGTTCATAATAATAATATTTATATCCTATGCATTGTCTTATTTGTCTATGATTCTTCTTCAGAAACTTTTCAGAATTAATTTCTTGCGCCCTTAACAACTATGGTATCAACACTACCAAATTGAGAAGTAAAACCAGACCATGAGTTCCTTGACTCCAATAATAAAAGAATAAAACAAGAACCTGAATCATCTGCTGAGGGCCTTCAGTGGGCTTTTTCAGAAAGAGTTTGACAGTGGCAGTCAACAATTGTAATTGGACTTGTGCAGGCTCTTCAGGGAAACTCTCCAAGAAGCTTTCCAGGAGCTCATCGGCATTGTCAATTCTTTCAGCATATTCACCTATTATCCAGATCATGGATGCCTTAATAGAGAAAAAGAGAATATATAAGAATAAAGTGTGATCATATAAGAGAGGATTGTGAATAAGGCCCTGTTATCTTCACCTTCAATTAAGTTCAGTTCAGTTCAGTTCAGTTCAGGTCTATTAAGTTCAGTTCAGGTCCATAAATTTTAATTTTAATAATGATTATTTTAATTAATCTTTAATAAAAATTAATAGTAATAAATAATAAAAAGAAGAACAATGATA
>CATIWQ010818722.1:0-28184 GCA_949673415.1 Euphorbia schlechtendalii
TTCGAGGTGATTTACCAAGTTTGTGCTAGTTAATCAAGAAAATAATTGAAAATGCAAACATTGGTAGGTGAAATTTCAAAACATAAAATTAACCAAGATTTAGCTATCACCCCCCTCTGCTATTGTTAAGAGCCCGTTTACGGACCAACAAACTTATAGAATGTTAATTCCTTTACAATGTTAAATCTTAAGTGCTACTATTACAAATAGATTTAAACACTGAATGTTTGCTGATTGCTTGATTTGGAATTTCTTGAAGCTATGTGTATTTGAACAGAGTTTCAGCTCTTGAAGAAATTCGAGGTGATTTACCAAGTTTGTGCTAGTTAATCAAGAAAATAATTGAAAATGCAAACATTGGTAGGTGAAATTTCAAAACATAAAATTAACCTAAGGATCTCCTAAGCATGTCATGATTGATACAATCTAAGTTAAAAAGTTCCATAGATGCTTTTAGGTTTATAAAGCTTATAAAAGAAACCTAGCATCTAAGTTAGAACATTACTAGTTGATGTGTTCTTTCTCTTTCTTTGGTAGCGGTGTTCCCTTAGAGAAATTCGGTAGAAATTTTTTAGCACAAGCTTCCAAACTAGGATAGCCTCTATGATTAATCCACATGGATCTTCACCAACCAAAACCTCGTTGTGGAAGAACCTGTTAGTAAATAGCAGCTACTAGATCACTCGAAAACTAACTTGAATATAAATGGAGAAGGCCCACTTTAGAAAGAACCTTCAAAAGAATTCTTTGTTGTTTGGCGAAACTGGTGGAGGATCTCGCACAACGAACAAAGAAAGAGATGTCAAACTATGAGAGAAAAGTTGACCTGAAGTGTGTAGAATAATGATAAAGAAGAGGCCTAGGTATAGGGAAAAGGGGGAGTGTTAAACTCCCCATCAAATACAAAGTGTGATGGGAATATCCCATCCCACTTAGCGGGTTAACCGCGTGGGTTACGAGGACCTATGGGTCTCTCTTATAGGGTAAGCCCTTACGGGCTGCCCGAGCAGCGCCCTTGCGGGCTTGTAGCCCACTAGCGTGCGCGGGCTTATCCCACGCTAGTGACCCGTGAGCTTTTCAGCTCGCGAGGCAGCCGCACAGGCCCCACTCTGAATAACCCGTGTTCATTTGGGGCCCACTCTCAACAGGAAAATTCCCTTGCTTCACTTTGTGCAAGTTTTCCTTATTTTCTCTTTATTCCCTATAATTATTAATTCGGTCCAACTGATAAGTGTATAATTACACTTATTATCATGATAATTTTACACATTAAACACTATAGTTTAAGTCATTTTTACACTTCATATAAAAGATTTCATGTGGTATGTAGTTGTTTTTTATGCAAATGCAGGTACTAGGTAAATCTGGGAAGTAAAATTATTAAAGTTGGAAATCTATGCAAAAAGAGTGAAAAAGGTGCAAAAAGATGCGTGGAACTTAAGGATTTGGCTTAGGATAGATGCTGTTTAATCGGTGAAGTTACAAGAAGAATTCTAAAGAAAAACACAATTCACGGTTGCGACAATTATTCAAGGTCGCAACTTGTATACTTCAAAATAGAAAGTTGCCAGACAAGTATTCACGGTCGTGACTTGTATATCGCGACAACCATTCACGATCACAACTTAGTATTCTTCAGAACAGAAAGTTGCCAATCAAGTATTCACGATCGTGACATGTACTTCCCGGTCGTGACATTGATGGTTTTTTTGTCAACTCTTCTCAACTATCAACTACTAGATAAGAACGATCAACCTCCATCAACTACCAAACAAAAAAACACCTTTTGGAAGTCAACCAATCATGAAAAGGTGCCTTTCTATTGTGAATAAGGATAAAGCTTCTCATCCAATCACAATGAAGTGATGTAATCTTTCGCTAAAGGACATGACTCTTTGTTTGGATAGACGCAACCCTTCATAATCTATAAATAGGGCTCCAAACTCACCAATTTCTTAAAAAAATTGATGGATAAAGTGGTGCATGGCATGGTAGACTTGTGTGCGTAGATAGAGAATATAAATATCTAGATGTCGCTACATTCGGAAGTGTTAGCGAGAAAATGTATAAGTGATTCAAACCCTATTTCGATCACTAGATTTCTCTACATATTCGAACAATTTTTGTATAAGTGTAATTGCAAATCACTTATCAATAAAAGTTTTCGTTCTTCAATATTTGTTTGTTCGATATTCACAAAGAATAGCATCCAAGAGGAGGTTCTATACGAGTGGAGACCAAATTCAAAGTAAACGCAGGAATTGTGGGAATTGATAACTCCCATTAAAGAGTGGATACGGATTGATCAACTTTAGCTTTCACTTGCGTACCTTACAACTTTGCTTTGCTTTCTTCTTATACTTTCTATTTAGAAGTTTATGATATGTCTATGTGTCATAATGTGTATTTCGTGTTGAGTCTTTTATATTAATCAAGTTATATGCTTTTAAGTTAACTTTAAGAGTAGTTTTGGGGTTAATGAGATTGTGTATGATCATTGGATCTGTGATTATAACGCTGTTTAGTGAGCCAATATTTTTGGAATGGTAACTTGTTAAATATGGCTATGTGAGAGCGACCCGTACTAAGCATAGTAATATTGTCATCCAGGTTTATATAATCATCTTAATTCATTTGCACTAGATTTAGAATCGAATCTGTTAAATTAATCTAGTGTACGTAATATCTAAGTGTTTAGGATCGAATCTGTTAAATTAATCTAGTGTACATAATATCTTCGATAATTTTGCATATTTTCTTTGCTATACTTGTTCGTAGGGAATATCTATATACTTTTTATCTTTTCTAATCTTTCATACATTTTTCTATCCATCCATCATTCCAATCCTCCAAACTAAATTACATTATTTTCTTTTGTTCCGTCCCTCTTGTGGATCTTTAGAGCTGGTTCCTTCCCCGTGGGATCGATATCTTTTAAAACTACATCGCAACTGTATACTTGCAGTTATCATCATTTTTTTATTTGATAAGTGGTATTGACAACACCTAACTTTAAAGCTAAAATCTTGTAAACAAGTTATTAAACTTATCAGTAGAAAAGTGGTAAACACCAACCAATTAACAATTCTTCTAACGAATTCGAGAACTCAATATTCTCTATATAGACCCAATCTATAGGTTCTTTACTTAGTCTAATAAAGGCCCAATGTGTGTGACTCATAAGATCCTAAAGTATTGAGCCGCTAGAGGTTAACCTAAACTTGGTTTCCTATCTGGGAACCTTTAGGCTCGGTATTCTAGATCGATATGGAACCTGATAGCTCTAGATGATCGAATAGGCTTTCTAGCAAAGGCGTATGATCCCCCAATACTTGGAATGTCACGTGCTTGTACTTGATCTGGTTTTGCAGTATTAACCAATACAATACACTCCTTCCATCAAGTTAAGTACCATCCAGTTTATTGAGCTCGGATTAAGTGTCAGCTCATATAATAGTCGTAGCTATCCTAGAATTAGATTTGTTCACAAAGAACACCACTCTGCCATTATATATCAAGATTGACTATAAACACGTTCTATCAATCTTATACTCTAATAAGAGGTTTATGAGTGTGTCACTTCAACAAGGGGCCCTAAGGTACATCTCCCATTATATCACTAAATCAGGAGCGATGGATCCCATCTTGACTACTCATTTTACCAACATGTGATCATCACTATACCCGTAATCACCCATGTCATCCTGAACGCTAGGGTATGAATAAGTATGACCCAAAGAATAGCATCTCCTACATAAGGTAACTAGTATCTCAAGTCTAAGGATATTTGTATTGCTAGTGTAATAAGACATGACACCAACACATGGATATAGTTATTTCTGAGTGTTTGACTTATAGCGGTCTCCAATGTATTACCCGAATGCATTCATGTGTTAACTCAAGGTACCACCTTCAGCTCTTGAGATCGGCTTCTTAGATCAAACCCAAGGAGTAAGCCTACACATGCTAGTCTATCCATTCCATTGATGTCCAGTCTCAATGAAACTATGACTAGGGATATTTAGAATATTCTTAGTAACACGTATGTGCGGTTCTCACACCACATAGCTCCCACTATGTCCTCGCACTTTTACGCTATGAAGTAGTTACATAATTTATCTCATTAGTATGCATATACATATTTAATATGATACATTTATGATACCAGCGAGATACATAAATTAATTAAAAGCACTAATAAGCAATAAAGATGCCACAATTATTATTAATAATAATTCAAAACCATTTGTACATTATAGCTAATAAAGATATGGCGCTCTAATTGCATCTTGGGCATACATCATTTCTAATATTCTCCCACTTACACTATATCCAATTAGCCATGTGCTACATACCATACTCGTTAACATACTGGTCATGTTAACCTAAGTCAATGGCTTAGTTAGCCCATCGCTAGATTCTGATCCATCAGGATGTATTCTAAATTTATATCTTTTCTGGCTACCATCTCCTAAACGAGATAGTACTTTCTGAGTATAAGTTCATTTCTGTGATAAGATCGTGGTTCCCTTTCCTGAGCAATAGCCTCCATTGTTATCACAATAGACCGATATTAGATTTACAATGATGGACACCACACCGAGATCACCAATAAATCCCTTAAGCTAGAAGGCTTGGTTAACTACTTCTGAAGCAGCTATGTACTCAGATTCTATGGTTGAAACGGTAGGAATATCCTGTTTGAAACTTTTCCAAACAACTACCCCTCTATTTAACATAAACACATATCTTGACTTTGACTTATAATCATCCCTATCATACTGAAAACTCGCGTCGGTGTATCCCTTCAAAGTGCGATCACCTTCTCCATATACAAAAAACATATCCTTAGTTCTAGATAAGGATAGTTGTAACGGCCATCTAGTGCTTCTAACTTGGTTATACTGAAATCTTCTGGTGATGATCAACGCATGTGAGATGTCAGGTCAAGTGCATACCATATCATACATGATGGATCCTATCGCAGAGGCATAGGGTATTCCATTCATGTGCAGTCTCTCTTCTTGTGTTCTCGTACACTCGGATTGAGAAAGGTTAATCCTGTGAAATATTGGGAGATAACCCTTTCTTGAATGCTCAAAGTTAAATCTAGCCAAAATATTATCTATGTATGTACTTTGCGAATGACCTAGTAGCCTTCTTAATCTATCTTGGTAGATCTTTATACCGGGTATAAAAGCTTCTTCTCCAAAGTCTTTCATGGAGAACTTCTTTGACAACCATGACTTAACTGTCTGAAGAAAAGGAATATCGTTTCCTATTAGTAATATGTCATCGATATATAATACAAGGAAAACTATCGCACTCCTACTAGCCTTCTTATATACACAGGGCTCATTAGTGTTTGACACAAAGCCAATTTCTCGAATTTTCTCGTCAAACCTAATATTCCAACTCCTTGATGCTTGCTTAAGTCCATAAATGGACTTCTGTAACTTGCATACCTTTGAGACATCCTTGGACGTAAAACCCTCGGGTTATACCATAAACACATCCCTTTTCAGATTCCCATTAAGGAATAATGTCTTCACATCCATCTGCCAAATCTCATAATCATAATGAGTGGCGATGGTAAGGATTATCCTGATAGACTTCAGCATGACTATCGCTGAAAAGGTTTCATCATAGTCAATGCCTTCTTTTTTATTGTACCCTTTTACAACCAGCCTTACTTTATAAGTAACTATGTTATTATCCAGTCAGTTTTGTTCTTGCAAACCCACTTGCATCCTATGGGCTTAATCCCACTTGGAGCATCAATCAAGCTACAGAATTGATTTTTGTACATGGAGTCCATCTCTAACCTCATGGCTGTAAGCCATTTATCAAATTCTTAGCCTTCCATTACCTCCTTGTAAGTCTTGGGCTCATCATCTTCCATAAGGAAGATATGTTTATCATCAATGATGAAAAACCTATATCGCTTGGGAGCGGTTGGAGCCTAGCCTTACCTATGCAATGTTGGTTTTATAGTAGGCTATTCCATGATTGCACTATCTTATGTAACAGGTGTAGGTATAATCATTTGATTGTTTATTTAATCTTATTGACTGCCTAACTCAAGATTGCTCCCACTAGCTTTCACAAGTATATGCTCCTTCTCGAGGAATTGAGCATTTCTAGAAAAAGGGACTTTTTTAGAAGGCATACCTATAGTCTCCTTAGGGTAACTTACAAATTTAATAGAAACCTATCAAACTTAGCACGCAGCTTGTCTGAACTCATCACTTTACGTAAGCACGACATCCACAAACTCTCAGGTGAGAAGGAGTAGGTTTCTTACCATACCATAACTCATATGGAGTTTTGATCAACTGATTTGCAAGGCACTCTATTTAGAATATAAACTGCGCTCTCAAGTGCATAACCCCAAAAGGATCTGCTAAGTTCTACTTAGCTCATCATGGATCGAACCACACTGAGTAGGTTTGAATTCTCCTTTCTGACACTCCATTATGTTGGGGTGTATAAGGAGGTGTCCACTGGAATAAAAATATCTTTATCTCTTAGATAATCTTGAAACTCTTGGCTTTTGCATTCTCCACCTCGATCATATCGAAAGGTCTTGATACTTTTTCCAAGATGTTTCTCTACTTCGGTTATAAACTCTTTGAATTACTCAACTTTCAAACTTATACCTCATAAGGTATAAATAATCATATCACGAGCAATCATGGATAAAGGTTATGAAGTAGATGAAACTCTCATATCTCTTAACACTCATTGGACCACATACATCAGAATGTATTATTTCCAAAGTACTAGTGGCATGCTATCCCTTTCCTTTGAAAGGTTTCTTAGTCATCTTCCCCTTTAAATAAGGTTCTCACATAGCATAGGATTCCCATTCCATTGGGCCTAAGTCTCCACATTTGTGTAACTTAGTTAAGCGCGTCTCATTTATATTGCCTAGATGATAGTGCCATAAGTATGAGGATTTCTCATTATCTAATCTCGATTTCTTAGCAATGTTCATATTTAGAATTTTGGTTTTAGTATCTAGAACATAAATTCTATCCATAGATATTTCAAAAGCATAAAGAACATTATTATGTTGAGTTTGACATTTACTATTAGAAAATATAATTCCAAATCCCTCTGTTGCTAAAAGTGCAACAGAAATAATATTCTTAGTGACAACAGGAATATAATAGTAATTGTTCAAAACTAAAACTAGGCCACTAGGAAAACAAAGGCTATATGTCCCTATAGCTATTCCAGCAACCCGTGCTCCATTTCTAACTCTTAGGTCCATTTCCCTCTTTGCAAGCCTCTTACTATTCCGCAATCCTTGAACAAAAGTACAGATATGAGTACCACAACCAGTATCCAATACTTAAGTAGACTCATAGGGAATTGTAGAGAAATGCTCTATCATGGACGTACCTGAAGTAGATGCCTCACTTGGCTTCTTCTTCACTTGTTCAGAAATTATAGTTTTACAATAATGTTTCTAATATATGGGCCTTCTGCACAAAACATATTCCTTTGGCCTTCTCCTTTTCAATAACCACATTTTTTACCTTCCTATTGATGGGTTTTAAACCTTTACCTTTGACGCAAGTTCTACTTGCCAAAGTACCTGTTCCTTTGGCCTTTAGACCTTCTTCAAAACTTCAAAGTTTCCCAATAAACTTAGATTTCTTAATGTTCTTCCTTGACATAAGATAACCTTTCAAAAAGGTTGAATATGTATCAGATAAACTTTTTACCATAAGGCGTATGTCATGGTTGGAATCTATGTTGATTCCTATCTAAGTCAATCTCCTTGAATACTGTAAGTACTCTATGCTTCATTCAGTGGCCAGGATCCCATCATCTCTCCCAGAGTTATAGATAAATCTCAATATTTCATTCCTTTCAACTTCCATACCCTTATGAAGTCCTTTGAGATGAATCAGCATTGATTTTAGGTCCATACCTTCATGCAGTTTCTTAAGCTTCAAACTCATGGTTTCGAGCATCACTAATAACACCACAAAAACATCCTTCTTATGCTTAAGATATGCTTCTTTCTCTTGGATAGAAGCCTCAGCATCATGATTGACTAATTCTAGATTATCTAGAACATAATCCATGTGGATTTTCTCAAGCACCTTTCTAAGATCTTTGAACCAGTCATCAAAATTGATCCTTGTCAATTTATTATCAAGTATCAGACAGAGACTTATATTCGGATTCATTGTTCAACCTAGATATAAGATAGAATTTTTTTAGACATTAGTACATGTACATGCATTTATTACAAAGTCTTTAATTAAACACATGATTCCTACTATTTTCTCAACATTCATATAGCCCCTTCTATTTAAATTCAAGAAATTTGGTCAAACCAATTTTCTTTAGTAGGTAGCATCCATAGCCACTCATCATGACCCCTGTTATAGCAGGTCAAGCCATAACAAGATAACCATGGTTGGAACCCGTCCACTTGCATCTCATGCAATTGCTAATCCATTTGAATTCTCTTTCTCAAGATGTGTGTACCCAATTGTGCGACTCCTCAAATGTGTCTCCAATCTTGCATTAGCTCTAATAATATGGATAACTAACCCATTTTGGTTAAGGCATTAACCCCATCTAGTCTCATGACCAAACACATGTTAAGGGAAGTCATGTTGTACATGTGCTTACATCCGTTAATAAGGTTCGTATCATAACTTATGATAGGAAGACTATATATACCACCTTAATATTATTATAGAGATTTTATTTGTGCCTCTGGTCTCGTCCTAGTCTAGGTCTTATACGATGGATATGTTATGAAAATAATAATTCCAGGCTATTTGGAGTTATTAACTCTAAGGGAACATGCTCAGGACTGGTATATCATAATCATTCCATTATGCCAATACTCCACATAGCATGCAAAACAAACAAGGTCTATGTTTAGTCATTTCACCTATGTTTATAAGTTTTAATTTAACAACTTAAACCACGTTTGTAAAACCATATGAGGAATCCAATTCCCATACTAGAAATTGACTAATTCATAAAAGTCCCTTGGGTGCTTTTGAATCTAATAACGATGGAGATTTCTAGGTAGGAGAGGCCCCCTTAAAGTGAATGAGAAGCCAAGTCCAATCCTTGCCAAAATAACCACGGGCACTTCGATTCGTTGTACTACAGACAACTATGATTTAAAGATTTTGTTCTTTAATTAAGTGAAGTACGGGACGACCCTTAATAAAAACATTTACACGTTTGGTAAAACATTGCTAATTTATATGATAATCACCTAGACTAAGTTTGATCGAAACCTTAATATAGTCATCACATCATTTTCTATAACAGGAATTAAAACCTAAGTCATGCATAGCATACTTTAATCAGTTCATAGAAAATATCATTTTAACATATTATAATTGATTATGCATAGCATAAGGCAGGCTCTAATACCACTGCTGGTTAATCAAGATAATAATTGAACATGTAAACATTGCAATGCGGAGTTTAAAAACTTAAAATTAACCTAAGGATCTCCTAAGCATGCCATGATTGATATAATCTAAGTTAAAATGTTTCATAGATGCTTTTAGGTTTATAAAGCTTATAAAAGAAACCTAGCATCTAAGCTTAGAACATTACTAGTTGATGCATTCTTTCTCTTTCTTTGGTAGCAGTGTTCCCTTAGGGCAATTCAACAGAACTTCGTTAGCATGAGCTTCCAAACTAGGATAGCCTCTACGATTGATCCATAGGGCTCTTCACCGACCAAAACCTCATTGAGGAAGAACCCGTTAGTAAATAGCAGCTGCTAGACCGCTTGAAGACCAACCCAAAAATAAACAGAGAAGGCTCACTTTACAAAGAGCCTTTACAAGAATTCTTCGTTGTTTGGAGAAAATAGTGGAGGATCTCGCACAATGAACGAAGAAAGAGATGTCGAACTCAGAGAGAAAAGTTAAGCTGAAGTGTGTAGAATAATGAGAGAGGGGATACCCATATATAGGGAAAAAGGGGAGTTTTTTACTACACCTCAAACACAAATTGGGATGGGAATATCCCATCCCACTTAACGGGTTAGCCGTGGGAGTCACTAGAACCCGCGGGCTAACCCGCGAGTTTCTCTTAGAAGGCAAACCCTTGAGGGCTGCCCCTCTGCTCTATGTAATTTTTCCATATTTTCTCTTTATTCCCTTTAATTATTAATTCGGTCTAACCAATTAATAATTCTTCTAACGAATTCGACAATCAGATATTCTCAGTATGGACCTAGTCTATAGGTTCTTTAATTAGCTCGAGAAAGATCCAAAGTGTGTGACCTCATAGGATCCCAAAGTATTGAGCCGCTAGAGGTTAACCTAAACTTGGCTTCCCATCCGAGAACCTTTAGACTTAGTGTTCCAGACCGATATGGAACCTGCTAGCTCTAGATGATCAAATGGGCTTTCTATCTAAGGCGTATGATCCCCCAATACTTGGAACATCACGTGCTTGTGACTTGATCATGTTCTCAGTAGTAACCAATACAATACAATCCTTCCATCAGGTTAAGTACCATCTAGTTTATTAAGCTGGGATTAAGTGTCAATTCATGTAATAGCCGTAGCTATCCTGGAATTAGACTTGTCCACGAAGAACACCACTCGACCATTATGTATCAAGGTTATCTAGAAACTCGTTCTATCAATCTTATACTCTTATTAGAGGTTTATGAGTGTATCACTTCAACAAGGGGCCCTAAGGTACATCTCCCACTATATCACGATATCAGGAGCGATGGATCCCATCTTGACTACTCGGCTAACCAATTTGTGATCATCACTACAACTGTAATCACCCGTGTCATCCTGATCACCAGAGTATGAATAAGTATGACCCAAAGTATAGTAACTCCTACAAAAGGTAACCAGTATCTCAAGTCTTAAGATACTTATACTGCTACTGAAATAAGACATGACACCAACAAATGGATATAGTTATTTCTGAGTGTTTGTCTTATAGAGGTCTCCAGTATATTACCTGAATACATTCACGTGTTAACTCAAGGTACCACCTTCAGCTCGTGAGATCACCTTCTTGGATCTAACCCAAGGATTAATCCTACATATGCTAGTCTGTCCATTCCATCAATGTCCAATCTCAATGAACCTATGACTAGGGATATTTAAACTATTCATAGTAACACTTATGTGAAGTTCTCACACTACATAGCTCCCACTATATCCTCTCACTTTTACGCTATGAAGTAGTCATGGACTTTATCTCATCAATGGGCATGTACATATTTAATATTATACATATATGATACCAGCGAGATACATAAATTAATAAAAGTACTAATAAGCAACAAAGATGCCTTAATTATTATTACTAATAATTTGAAACCGTTTATACATTATAGCTAATAAAGATATATCACCCTAACTACCTTTAGGGCATACATCATGTCTAACAATTTACTCATCAGAATCGCAGCTAGTTTATTCATTAGAGGAATTAGCTTTCAGGATAATGGTTTTGCCCTCTCTTTCCTTGCCTTTAATCTTTTTTGAGTCATCGTTATATTTCCTCAGGAACATTTCCTGAGTTAGTAGGGTGCCTATCAGCTCATCATAGCTGTAGGTCTTTAGATCTGAGCCTCCTTGATCTTGCTCTTCTTGGCATCCCACTCTAAGGTAAGAGTGCGAAGAATCTTCTTCACCATTTATTCTACGGTGAACTCCTTGCCTAATCTTTTCAGTTCATTAATGATATTAATGAACATATTATTCATGGCCTGAACACCCTCGCTAGCGGCCATTTAGAACATGTCATACTCTCTGAACATGAGATTGATCTTTGATTCTTTAACCTTGTCAGTCCCCTTGTAGGTAATCTCCAGCTTCTTGTAGATTTCTTATATTGTCTCGCAGCCCGAGACCCTGTTAAACTCTATAAGATCTAGCGCATAGTGTAAGTAGTTGATGGATGTGGCATTCTCTTTTGAGAAGCCTTAAGTCAACATCATCATAATCTCCAGGTTAACTAGAACACGTTCCCCATTCCTAACTATGGTAGGAATTATGGGGCCAAGCTCTATAGCGAGCCATGCTTACATGTTTTGAGATTGGATGAAGTTCTTCAAGCAATTTTTCCAAAACGTGTAATGATTACTTTCAAACAAAGGTGGTCTGTTTACAAACATTCCTTCTTTAAGGAGAACTATCTGACCTGGGCAGGAACTGAAATTGTTATAAGACATTTCAAACCTTTAACTCAAAGATGATTAGTCTAAAAGCTGAGCACTATTCTGATACCACGTGTTGGTCCTAAATGGTTTAATATAACAGCAAAAGGGGGTGAATGCGTTTCTTGTTTCTTTTTGAGATATATAAAATTCTTTTACCAAGCTTAGTTTTTTTTATACATGTTGAGTGAAAATGCATTGTGCTGAGTCTAAAAACTATAAATTTCTCAGCTTCGCTGGCACAGTTTATCATCAATCGCTACTAAGTACTTTACTTAGCTCGGATTGGTTTTTTAAGCAAAACTTAGTAAATAGAGAGAATGATGAATGAGACACACTTAGTAAAGACAAGCAAGTAAGGTTGAAATGATTACACCTGAGATTTATTCTGGTTCGGCCCCTAGCCTACCTCTAGTTCTCGGATTCCTTTCCGAGCTTTAATCCGCTAGTTTCCTTTCATTCCTTAGGTGGAGAAGCCTTTACAGTGGGCAGAAGAGATTACAAAAGGTACCTTCCTTTCAAACTACCTCTCAAACATAGCTTAGGTACCCTTCATAAACTTTCACTCAGATTTCTTAAGAAGAAATTACGAACTAAGGATAAATTACAAACTAATGATTTCAACTTATAAACTATGTTGAATCCTTTTATAATGTTAAACCTTATGTGCTATCTCTCTATTACAAACAAATATGAATGATTTGTGTTTGCTTGATTGCTTGATTTGGAATTTTTAAAAGCTATGATTGATTGAACAGAGTTTCAACTCTTTCGAGATGATTCACCAAGTTTGAACATCTGCTCGAGTCTTCTATTTATACTTTGAAGGTATTAGAATTAGCCGTTGTAAACTTCTCATTTTGACAGTTCTTCAATTTCTCTTCTCTTCAAATATTTCGAATTTGCCCGTTTGAAACAAATTCCAAGATGTTCAGAGACGGAGATTTCAAACGTTGAAGCGCGAGATTAATCCATTAATCTTGATGAGTCAGAAACGCATTTCCTTCAAGCAATCCATTCTAATAGAGAGGCGTGCAAGATGCAACATGGATTTCTATGATTCGTTGAGTTGGTGACTTTGTAGAGTTGTGCGGGGACACTGAGAAATGGCGCATGTCAGAGGATTCCTTTTGTCTTTGACTTTAGTGAGGATTCTCCAACAATCCGTACTGACACCTTTTCCTTGTGAGGACCATTTGAATATCATCTTTAATTTCAGCACCTTTTCTCCTGAAAAGTTTCAAAGAGAATACTTTGTCTCTCACAAAAAACGTTAACTACACATGTGTCATTTTATTCTCTAAGTGTCAAATATACTCAGCTTTTCCACATAAAAGCTAACCCAGCTTTGCTGAGTCTATATCTTTATAATGTATTACTAGACTGACTCAGCTTTTCTTACACTAAGCCATAACTTAATTAATCTACCCAGTAAACTGAGTTGTTTTCCCTTAAACAAACTCAAGTAACCGTGATTAATTAAGAGTTTACTTAGTACTCAATTAATTTCACTATCCTAGTCAGTTTGTTATTTCTAAAATGTTCTAAGTATTGTGAGGTACTATAAACTTAGATTCAACAATCTTATTTTAAAGGAAAACATAAAGATGAATAAAATATTATAAAGCGGCATGTTGAAAAAATAAAAGATTTGTGAGATAAATAAAAAATAAGAAAATAAAATTTCAAAAAAATGAGGAATGTAAAATGTAAATAAGAATTAGTCTAGAATGTATAGATCTAAATGAATTGTAGAAAACGTATTAATTGTGTAAGATGCACTTGAAAAAAATACCATTTGTGTAACTTGCCCACTTAATAGGCTGAATCCTTCACATAAAGCCCATCACCCAAAATGGCTGGACCTCCCAAGGGGGTTTTATAGACTCCTGGAAGGATCAAGGAAGCACACTATGAATTTACATGGAACAAATAGTTATTTTACGAGTACATAGCAATCTATAGTCTAAATTGTCTCTACTTTCCAATCGCTGGAAAACTAACTAAGACATTTGGGAGGTTTTGCAGGATCTTAGTCATTGTGTAAATTATGATCGATCTCATGCTTGATATTAAGGAATAAGCCAACAGAGGACCTGTTGATCCCTTTTACCATTTCAGAGACCCAAAAACATTCGAAGGTCAAATTATGATATGATGCAATAGAACTACAGAAGTTTACTAACCAACTTGGGTATGACGTTTGCTTTAACATGTACTTTGTTTGCAGAGTATCTTGAGTTTCTTATTATTTGGTGACCCAAACTATGCTCTTAATCATAATTTCCAGAGGGTTTGAGGTTCGAACTCAGGCCTACTTAGTAGGAATACCTTGATATTCAATTCACCGATGTACTCAATCTTGTTTGTCGTTTTCTATTATAAAAAGTTTGCAGTTGCGAAATCCAGCATTGTATTTTAATTGGGTCCAAAAATTCATTTAGGAAACTTTTAAAATTTTAAACATATGTAAAGAAGTTTTCAAATAAACATTCGCAATTGATTTATCCTAATAGTAAAGAAACAAGAAAATATATGTAAAAAATCATTCTATTATTGAACTATTTTACTTGAATAAATATCTATTCATTAGTAGGGGTGTTAACGAGCCAAACCGAGACCGTACAATCCTGGGCTCGGCTCGGTTCATGAATTAAAATAGTCGTGCTCGGTTCGAAACTTGTCGAGCTTAGAAAACTTTAGCTCGGCTCAGGCTCGTGAAAATATCGGCTCGAGTTCGTGAGCTCGCGAGCCTAAACGAGCTGACCATATATGTTTTTTGCAAAGAAAAACAAAAGTGTTGCCATGAGTGTTTCAACTTTGATGATTAAAATTGATTTATAACATAGTTAAAAAAAAATTGCATCAGTAACACTACGTTTTACTACGATTTTTTTAAAAAGTACTAGAAAATACATTTCTTATACTAATAATTATTACTCACCAAATATATACAATTTGTTTTTCGCTAATTTATTAAGTAGAATAATTATACAAACATGTTTGCGAGCTTTCGAGCTAAACTTTAGAAGGTTTGGTTTAGTTTGTTAATATTTCGAGGCGATCTCGAACTCAAGTCGAACTCTATCGAGTTTTTACCAAACCGAATCTCGAACTATTTGTGAAACATTGGGTCTGTTAACACCACTATTCATTAACCAATTTATAATATATGGGGTTTAAAAACTTATTTTTGCGGGATCCAAATTTTAAATTATATATAATTTCTAAAATATTATTTTATGAAAGTGGGATTCATGGATCCCACTTATTGTAATGTGCATTCGCTGGTGGTTTTTTTTTTTTTTTTTTTTTTTTTTGATAATGCTTGGTTGTTAATATATATTGTTACATGATAAACTCGTGTGAATATGGCTGAACATGAGCGTTGTTATGCATGGTTCATTGTTGACTGTGGCAATAGTAGTTTCAGAAAACTTTGCTAATTTTTTTATTTTTAGTTTTCTTTTTATTTTCTAATTTTTTTCAGTTTTTTCATTTTTCAAATAGAAACCTGAAAGATAAAAAAACATACTCATTTTTAATTTAGTTTTTTAATTTTTTTGTTTTTTTAAATTCAACAATATATTTGAATTGTATCGTTTAAAATATTGTAAATGACATGAAAAATATTGCAAATTAAATTAAAAATAACAAATGTAAATTTTAAATTACTAATAAAAAGTTAAAAATCTTTTAGTTCAATATTAAATATAAGTTGATTCATGTATAATTTGATATTGACTCAAAAATGACAATTTAAGAGTATGTTTAAATTTAGAAAATGGTTTCATTTTCATTTTTTTGGAAACAATGTGGCATTTTTGCCAATTTTGATGTTTATTGGGTTTGAACCCATATACTTTTTTAATTACTCAAAAGTTGTAGTCATTAGCTAGAACAAAGGTTAGTGGTTTCATTTTCAATTTATGATTGTCTTTTATTTAAATTTTACAACTTTTAATTTGCTGAACAATGAATTTAAAAATTAGAAAGCATGATGTCTTATTCTAAATAATAATGATATCTAGGTTTTTATTTTGTTCATTTTTTAAATAATAATAATAATAAAGCCGGCTTTATTAGTTAAAAAATATAAGCGATTTATTAAGAATATAAAAATTATATTAAATTGAGTAGAAAAAATATGAAATAAAAAGTTGTCAAGAAAATCAAAATAATAACAAAGTAAATAGATTAAAATTATATAAATATTTAAAGATTTCAATAAAGTTTGGCAACCTAACCATTTACTTTCTCTAACCCTACTTTCTACTAACAAAACTAAAAACATATCAATAAAAAATTTATGTGTTAATTATTAATAAGTAATTATACAACTATGTATATTAAAATGAAGTAATTAAAATAATGGAATATTGAGTTGGTTAAGAAAAAATTGTGTCATTTTGAAAATTTTCAACAAAGCATCAAAAAGTTACTCCGGTTGCGAGGTATAAAATGAAAAAAAAATCAGAAAATAAACTAAAAAAATCAGAAAATAACCGAGATTGAGATTTTAACTTAGTGGTTAAGATGGAAGTTGTGGACTCTAGAAGTCCCAGGTTCGAATCACATTTAGGGTTGGTTGGAGATTTTCTGTAAAACCAAATGAGGCAAATTTTAAAAAAAACTAAAAATTTTGCAACTAAATAATTCTCATATTTTAGTTTTCTTGAAATTTTTTCTGGATCTGTTTTACTTTCCACAACTAAAGAGACCCGTGGCTTTTAAAATATTTCAAAAAAACTTTTCAACAGCTTGTTTCTTTAGTTTATAATGGGGTTGTATTATTGTACAAAAACATTAATTGTCCCACGTCACCTATAAGAGTAATTAATAATGTGTTTATAGGTCAATATAGACTCTCTTGTCATTGGATTAATCTTTCCGTGAACTCTCCATTTTCACCTATAACAATTGGTATGAAGTTGAATTGGAGTGGTGGTCTGAGATAGTCAACCTTGATCAAAGTGATCGTGATTGACAAAGCTCGAAGTGATGGCTTTGAGAAGCCAATTGCGACATGGATGTTAGCCTGTAAAGGAGGGTTTAATTGCTAGAACGAAAAATGCTAATTTTCCCCATATCAGTTGCATGATCAACCATCGACATGGAGTATGTTCTAACTTTTAACGTGCCTTAATCACATGCATTGGCTCAACTGAGACTTAGTTAAAGCCATTAATATGCTAAATAGTCTTCAGTTGAAAGAGAAAGGGTTCATTTATGACTACTCACTTTCTCTCTTGTTAGTATAAACATAGGCTCAACACACATATATATGCTTAACACATTTACTCATTATACCAAACATTCTTAATATTCATGGAATACATTCATTATATCAAAGAACAAGAAGGTTTAGCATGATAAAATATTCGTGTAAGTTTAGGAAAATAAGATCATACTAGATTCTGGTAAAAGTAGATTGATATAATTATAACATATAAAATCTAACAATGTAACATAAATTTCATAAATACAAATAAAAAATAGTCTGAATGATACATCCATGTAAACATAAGTTTCAGAACGAGAAATATGTAATGGATTTATAAAAGAAATGGTGGTAAATAAACATTTATCTTTTTATTGTAATTACACATGTGCCCTCCCCTAAAAACCAAAGACCGACAAAATTCAAAACTAACCAATATAAAATTTTAAAGTAAAACCCAACAGAATACATAGAATCCCACTCTCCCAACACGTGTTACATTCCAACTGACTGGTGCTACTGCTGCTACTGCATTCAGAGGCACATGGTTGTTCACCCATTGTTTTCAGGCTGTTTTATCTTAAACCACTGGCTTCTTTTGCATCATAATCCATGTATTTCCGTACAAAAATTAAACAGGAACAAAAAGATGTTCAAGAAACCTAAAGTACATAAAATTTACTAATTTTGTTCATATATAGGTACATAAAATTAAATAATTAAAGAATCATTTTATAAATTTATGAGTAGATAGGGGTAGACAATGAGGGATTAACATTGCACATCTTCAACAACTAATTAAACTATGTTTTAATATATATATATATATATATATATATATATATATATATATATATATATATATAAAATCTCAATCTATTAACTGAATTATGTGATTCAGATTGAAATATAATAAGACCAAATATGATAGTTATTATGTTCTAATCATGTAAGTTTATAGTATTGTTTAAAAGACGATAGGTGCTAGTCGGGTGGTTGGAGTCTCCGTGAATTTAGGCGGGGATTATCAGGGATCTAGACAAGGATTAGGTGAATTAATTTTTTTTAATATTTAATATTTATTAATTAATTAAAAAATAAATTTAACTACCACATAAATATGTATCACATACAATTGGTTCAAAAAAATATTTATATAATAAATTTAAAAATCAACAAATCTTTGACGACATTTTCTTAATTCTAGCAACGCATTTTTAAGACTTGGTAACACTTTTTACCTTGAACGTTTTCGAACGTCCAATTATAAAAAATTATGACGGTATTCCAGAAAATCCCGCGTAGACGACTGTCTTGGTTGCTTTTAAAAACAGTGGTTCGTAGATTGAGTTGCAACAATTATTTGCTATTAAATTGGAATAACTTATGTAAATAGTGCAAATGAGCAAATTATTTCTATAAAATTTATTTTACTCGTAAACTAATTAGATTGATCAAATACTTAATCTACTGAAATTGAAAAACCATTAATTGAAGATACACGTGGAAGTGTGCTGCTACCTAAAAGCTCTCAAAGAAGAAAATCTATGTGCTAATAAGTAGAGTAGTTTTCCACTTTCTTTTGCATTCTGTAACTCTGATAACTGATCTAAATTAGGCAACATTTTTCCACTTTTCTAGACAAATATACAAAAAAAAAAATGGGGAAACTACATCCGACAAAAGAATAATATCCAATACAAGGGATTAGATAGTTAAACTAAATTAATGTGAAGTGAAAACCATCAAACTCTGTCCTTAAAATAAGCGTGTTTACTTCACTATAAATATCAGACCAAAACTCGCTTCACCTTCATCAAATCAGTAATTTGTTAATTTCATTATGGCTAAGAACAATGTTGCTCAGAAAACTAGCATTGATTCACTTGACCAAAGGTTGGCCTTGGCAAAGCGTTGCTCTCATGGTAATTGATTCTTTCTTTTTTCAGCATGTTTTTGTGGCAATTATTCACTTCTTTTTCTTTCAAATAACTTATCCCCTTCCGTACAGAAAACTTCTTTTTCTTTCCTGAACAGACTTGTGGCCGAAAATTCATGGCTAACTTTGTTAATTGTTGCAATTATGTTGGTAATAATCATTTTGCAATTTAAAAAGAATATTTTATCACATTTGCTTTAATTTTTGTTGAACAGAAGGTGTAGTTGCAGGAGCTAAAGCAGCTGTTGTTGCTGCCATTGCTACTGCTATTCCTACTGTAAGTTGATTTTCCCTGAAATATTTCACAAGATTATAAAGAACATCAAAATAAAGAAAATAAATGAATAATTTTTGTCCTGCAGCTGGCCAGTGCAAGAATGCTTCCATGGGCAAGGGCCAATCTCAACCACACTGCTCAAGCTCTCATAATCTCTACAGGTTAATTACCATCTAATCATTAACTAATTAATTAATTTGTGTTTTGTTGTTCATTATCATGTCATCTAATAATCAAACTGTCCATTGAATTTCAGCTGCTGGAGCTGCATATTTTATAGTTGCAGACAAGACTGTGCTGGCTACAGCAAGAAGGAACTCCTTCAGTCAGAATCCTAACAATTGAACATCCCATCCAGCCAACCAGCAGTTCCATTTCTATGTAAAACTGAAAAGAAAAAACGAAATGATCTCAAGAACATTGTATTGATCATCAATCAGCTTTGAATCAATCATATTAATGAACTATAATTACTATATATATACATTATAAATATATATATGCTTTACCAATAATCTCCACACGAACAAAGACCGTCTTTGAAATGATGGAAACGGTTCCTATCTCTAGCAATAATTTCTCTATTAAAAATCCTGGAAATTAGCTTAGTAGCCGAATGACAATTTCCACAAACACGAAGATTCTTAACTATTCTTATCGTTGTCCCTGGTTTTGTACTGATCAAACCATAAGCAATCGCTAGCCGCTCACTATGATGACTCAAAGCCCCCTCTTTCAACTCCTCATCCACATCATACAAAACCTCAGAAGTGTCGCTTTTAAATCCAGCTTTCGCCAAAAGGGTGTCGATTTCATCCACCATTTCGTAGATTTCCTTGGTTTGTGGATGTGTTTTGTCGCTTACAAGAAACTCGTGAACTATGCTATCCACTTCAATCGAGCTACAACCAGGAACTTTCTTCATTCCCTTATCTTTTATTCTCGTTCGAATTTTCGCTACTTCCTCCCATAATCCAGCTCTTGCGTAGATGTTTGATAAGAGCACAAGAAATCCCAGGTTTTTGGGATCAAGTTCAAAAATTCGATTGGCTGCACATTCAGCCAATTCGATTCTTCCATGAATTCTACAAGCTCCAAGCAATGAGCTCCAAATCGCCACATCTGGTTTTATTTCCATGTTCTTGATCAAATCCTCTGCTTCATTAAACAGCCCAGATTTTCCTAGAAGATCGATCATACATCCATAATGCTCCAATTTCGGGGAATAGTTATAATCTTTTGTCATTGTAGTAAAATACCGGCGGCCAAGATCAACCAAACCAGCATTATTACATGCTGATAATACACCAACGAAAGTAATAGCATCCGGTATAAAACCTTCATTTGTCATTCTCGAAAAAAGATAAAGGGCCATATTCGCACGCCCATGTGTAGCAAACCCCGAAATCATTGCATTCCAAGTAGCCAAGCTTTTAGTGTTCATCCCATCAAAAATTTGTTTAGCTGCCTCAATGTTACCGCATTTCGCATACATATCAATTAGGCTTGTCCAAAGTGAAGCACTGGTTAAGTCCTCTATGTTCTTGTCTATATAAGCATGAATCCATTTACCAAGCCCAAGAGAACCCAGATTTGAACAAGCTGGAAGAATGTTTAACAATGTTACTTCATTAGGTTCAGCATTTGATTGCAACATTGCCCTAAACAACCCCAATGCTTCCTTATAGTAACTCGAATAGGTATAACCACCAATCATAACATTCCAAGACACGATGTTCTTGGTTTCTATACTCTCAAACAATGTTTTAGCTTTTGTCAAATCTCCACATTTAGCATACATATCAATAAGACCATTTACAAGCCTAAGGTTTGATCCAAATCCATGTTGTTCAACCCAAGAATGGACCCAATTACCAAGCTTGAGTGATCCTGACTGGCCACAAGCAGAAAGGACACTAAGCATTGTGCTAGAATTAGGAGCGGTTTTCGACTCTCGCATCTCTTCAAATAGTGCTAATGCTTCTGCAGCTTGCCCGGCCTGAGTATACCCTGCTATCATAGCATTCCAGGACACCACATCTCTAACAGGCATTTCATCAAACACCTTCCGAGCATTGTCCATGAACCTGCTTGAAGTATAACCAGTAATCAATGCAGTGAAAGAAACCACATTTCTCACAGAACTTTTATCGAACACCAACCGTGCAATGCCCAATTCACCAATTTGAGCGTACATTGTAATCAATGAACAGCGCACAAAAGCATCCTGTTCAAGTCCAAGTTTCAACACATGTGAATGAATCTGTTTCAGTTCAGAAATTTTCGCACAGGACTTCAAAACCGAGGGAAATGTATGCATATTTGGATGGACACCCGCTGAAATCATATCGACATAGTACTCTAAAGCTAAAACTGGGGATTCGGAGAGCGAGAGACCTCTAATTATGTTGTTCCAAATCACTTGATTTGGGTTTTGAATGGCTCTGAAGAGCAAGAGAGCGTAGGAGAGATCACCATAGGGCGAAGTAGAAGAAAACTGGATGAGCTTGGCGAGAGCAAAAGGGGTATTGTGGAGACCAGTTTTAATGAAATGACAATGTATTTGCTTGAAAGTTTGGAGGTTTTTGCAGGTGGATAGAAGAGCAACAGATGGGTGGGTATGGAGAAATTTGAATGGAGGTTCTGAGAAAGGAAGAACATGAAGAGGTAATTGTGAAAGTGACAAGTCCATGATTTAGTAGCTGCTCCACCACCGCCGCCGGTAAGGCCGACAGAGAAAAATGTTTGGTTGCTGTACTTTTAGATTTTAATTGTGGGTTGGTAATGGATGAGAAGAAGAGAGAAGTTTTATGGTATTGGATTATTTGACCCGTAATATTTGAATAATTAACTAACTGGTATGGTATGTTTGTTGGTTTTCACTTTTGAGTTTTAATCGCCTCAAATCTACAGAGAATGGAAATGTAATAGGCCGTTATGTTTTGGTTAGAACAAAATTGGGAAAATAATGGAATAATAAAATTCGAATGAATAACTTGGCATATAATTTTATTATTTCAGTTTTTTGGTTAAAAAAAAAGACAGTCGCTTCGCAGTTTAAGGATGAGAACTTGGGCCAGGGATTATAGTTAGCAACCGACAAATGTGTTGAGGTTTATTGCGTTGTTCTTGGTTTAGCCCAAGCCCATAATCCGCAACCCAAGCCTGTTTCTGTTTAAAGCATGAAACTTTGAGTTTTGTTGATTGATGGTTTATAAGCTTCACTTTAAGATTTTTCCTGAAGTAGAAATTCCTTAACCTTGCTTTCAACCTTCGCCACCTTAATCTTTCCTTTTCTTGTCTCCGTCTGATTTAATGGCAATAAACAGTGTGATGTTGATATCCTTAACAATTGATTCTTCGACATTGATTCAGTTTATGAAGGCTTTATAAGATTTTGTAATCATCTATTGTCAATTAGAGAATTTTGTTTGTATTCGATCTATGTTAGGTTAGGCTTGCAGTGTATTTTGTATATCTTTCTAGGTTCTTGCATACTATTTTCTTTGGGATTTCACTGTTGGTTTTCTCATTTTGCTTGTGACATTTGTAATGATCTTTGTCATGGTCTTCGGTGCCTTATGCTCAAAAAGATTTCTCTCATTCTCTAGTTAGATTACCCTATACATGATCCGTATAATAAAAGTACCATCAAAAGGGGAACTTACTTTAAAATTCTATTTGTTCTTTAATTTTCTACAAACTTTATGATAGGTTGAGAATCCAACATGCTTATATTCCTAAATCTATGTCTTTATGGACATGTTTTAATCTTTATGAGCTTTGTACTAATGTTTTCTATTATTTTAGGTTTCCAAGATGAGTGGAAGAAAGATGACCAAACTGGCAAGATTTAATATTTCACCGAGATCTCTGTGCATAGACTGGGAGCTATAGCGAGTTCCAGTGATTTCATCAAATTCCTGAGAATTTCAACACGTCAAAGTCAATATTTCTTGTGAATGAAGCATGTCAAAGTTAAGAAGGAATCACTATTTTTGGGCAAATCCTATTTTGGAGATGTCATAATCAAGAAAGGAGATATATTCTCTATTAAAACTATTTGGGCAACTGATAAAATTAGTCAAAATTCCTTTCCAAGTAAAGGCTAAAGAGGAAAAAAAACCTAGAAAAGAACAATTGCTACATTTGTTATCAAAGACTAATCAGAGAAGCAAGTAGATGCGACAAATATCCTCTATAAAAGCCAATGACGAATCTAACTTGGAGAGATAGTCTAAAGTAGTCTTCAATAGTCCTTAGTTTAATTAGAATCTTAATTTTTTTTTCTTAGTTTTCTTTGGTTTTCAGTTCACGATTTTAGTTAGTTTTATTTTTTGCTTTCAATTGTCTTCAAGCTTTTCACTATTATTTTTTATTCGAGTTTAGTATTTTTCAGTTTCACATTTTTCTTTAGTTTCACAATTTTACTTTCAAAGTTATTTAGTTTAATCACATGATTTACTTAAGGTCTTTTTATATTTATTTGTGCTTATTTATAGTCATGTCTAGCTAAATCCCTAGTGACTTGACCAAGTAAGGGTCAATGCCATGTTTGATTAGTGTGAGGACTTAAACTCGAATACAACAATCCGCAAGATAACTTATTTATCAATCTTGATATAAAATCAGAAGCCTTAGTTCCATGATAAGTGGAAAATAGTAGCGCTAAATTATGTTTTTATGTGCTTAATCATTATATAAAAAGTTGTTTTTACCACATTTTGGCACATTTTTAGGTTTCTGCCGAAATCAGGAAGACCTTCTTCACAGATTATGCAAAAAGGGAAACTATAAAGAAAAGCTAAGGGAATGAAGTGTAGCCGATGGCAACCACTTAATTATTCCTAAATGGACGTGCATTAAAAAAGAAACAAGGAATTCTACCTGAATTAAAAACTCCTTAATTAGTGGATTGATTTATTTCCTATGCTAACAAGGGAAATAAGGAAAAGAACCATGTTGGTCCTAAATGATTTAAATAACCAGCAGAGGGGGGGGGGTGAATGTAGTTCTTGGTTATCTTTTAAATTTTATAAAACTTATTTAACCAAGTTAAGTTTTTAGATGCGTGCTGAGTGCTTCAAGCTGAGTTGGGTTTAAAAACTATAAAATGCTCAGCTTTGCTGGCACAGTATATCTTCAATCGCTTGCTGAGTATCCTACTCAGCTTAGGATTGGTTTTTCAAGCAAAAATGATAATAAAAGGAATGACGAATGAGAAACGCGATAAAGGCACAAGTAAGGTTAGAACTTCAACACCTTAGATTTTATCCTGGTTCGGCCCCTAGCCTACCTCTAGTCCCCAGATTCCTTTCGAGCTTTAATCCACTAGTGATTTCTTTCCTTCCTTAGGCAGATAAGCCTTTATAGCAGGTAAACACAATTACGAAAAAGTATCTTTCTTTCTAACTACCTTTCAATCAACAGTTTGGGTACCCTTCCCAAATTGTCACTCAGATTTCTAAAAGAAATGCGAACAGAGGAGTTCAACTTATAAAATGTTGAATCCTTTACAATATTAAATCTAAAGTGATTTTCTCTCTATTACAAATTGATATGGAATTCAATTGTTTGTTGATTGCTTGATTTGGAATTTCTTGAAGTTGGAAGTAATTGAACAGAGTTTCAACTCTTATAGAAATTCGAGGTGATTTACCAAGTTTGAACGACTGCTGCCATCTTCTATTTATAGTTGAAGAACTTGGAATTAGCCATTGCAAACTGCTCATCCTGACAGCTCTTCAATTTCTCTTCTCTTCAAATCTTTCGAATTTTCTCGTTGGAGACAAATTCCAAGATGTTTAGAGATAGAGATTTCGAACGTTGAAGAGCGAAATTAATCTCTTAATCCAAAGCATTAAAAACTTGTTTATCTTCAAGCAATCTGTTATGATAGAGAGGCGTGTGAGATACAACGTGGAATTCAGCCATTCTTTGACTTGTTGATGTTGCAGATGCCCACGGAGACACAGAAAAGTGGTGCATGTCTAAGGTTCCTTTTGTCTTGGACTTTAGTGAGGAATCTCTAACATTTCGTACTGTTACCTTTTATCTGTGAGGATCACTAGAATATCTTCTTTAATTTCAGTGCTTTTCTCTTGAAAAGCATTAAAAGAATATTCTGTTTCTCACAGAAATCGTTAGTAGCACAAGTGTCAAATATTTCTATAAGTTTCAAAGGTACACATCTTTTATATTAAAAAGATAACTCAGCACAACTGAGTAAATATCTTATAAACTATGTAATATTCAACTCAACTCAGCTTTTCTTACTCTAAGTCATAACTTACTTAATTACTCAGTAAACTAAGTTGTTTTCCCTCAAAAAACCCAAGTAAACTTCATTAATTAAGATTTTACTTAGTACTAAATTAATTTCACTATCCTAGTCAGTTTGTTATTTCCAAAACATTTTAAGTACTATGAAGTACCATTAACATGGGTTCAACAATCTTCCCCATTTTGGACAGATAACAAACTAGGTAGTAGAAGAGATTAATTGAATAAATAGTTTAAAGATATAAGGATACTTGGAAAGTGATGTAAGACTCCCCATGCTAAGTAACTTCCTTTGTCAGTTTGAGCTCCCCATACTGAGTGAGTCTTCTTCAAACAGCTCAGCTCCCCTATAATAAGAGAATTTTTCTTCAATTCGGGATTTTGTCTTACTTCAGCTTTTTCTTTGAATTAGTCTCAACATATGTTCCTACAACATATTATTAAGCAAAAACATACATGCATTTAATAGCAAATACTGAGTTAAGAAGCTCTTAACTTTGACTAGATGGAGAAATTTGTAATTTTTATTGATTATAAAAAAAAAATTAGTTAGTTCACAAAAAGTGTTCTGAACTAAGATTACATTAAGCCTTATAACAAGTTCTAAAAAAATATCTAATCTACAACTATCTATGATGTTGAGAGCTTGGTTCGCCTCTTGGATTACTAGATGAAGAATGATGGTGCTAATGTTGTTGGTGATGTGATTGATGTTGCTGAGCTTGCTGAGACTGAGGTTCCTGGGGTTGACGCGAAGGCTGGCTTTTGCTTGAGGCTGGGCAGATAGAGGCTTGCTTGAGGCTGGGTAGATAGAGCTTGCTTGAGGCTGGCAGGCGTGACTCCTACCCTTTCTTTTGCTAGGTTGGCTCTAACTTTTAGTGAGCCTACTTTTGATTTGGAAGAGGAGGCTGTTGAAGCTACTGTTGGAAGTTTCTCTAGTTGAGAAGATAGGGGGACATCTTCATTGATCTCCTCGCTGGATCCCTCAAAGTCCACCACAAAAGCATCCTCATCTTCCTTTAGCATAGCCTTGGGGAACATAGTTAGTTCCACTCGCCTTCTTCAGCTTCAGGTCCTTACCTTTAGTATAGCGAGTGTGAACTTTCTTATACTTCAGCCTACTGAAGTGAGGCATGTCAAGTACCTTTTTCACCAGAACTATAGTCTCCCCCCGCCTATCCAAAACTAGGGCTATGTCCAACCTCACCGCCTTCATTAGAGTGGTGATGAGGTACTCCAAATGGTAGACAATAGTAACCTTATTCAAGTGATGTATAAGCAACATTAGCCAATTTAGTTGCTTACCTTCTACCATGTGGTAAACCACGCACCTCTCGAAGTAGGCGCAGCTGATTAGAGACCTAGTTTTGGGTAGGAGGAACTTGACAAGCAGCTCATGGCAAGCTCTTTCTTCCCAACTCATCCCAGAGGCAGCAATCTCTCCAAATCCATAGTAAGAGGATAGCTCCTAATCTGCCGGGACATTCACCTTCTCTTCATCTCTAGTCTTCCTCAGCACTATGCCCTTCAATAGCATATTTAGCAGGCTAGACACCAGATTGGCACATGTGAGGTAGGAGAAGTTATTGAACTCCACCAGAAATAGGTCCTTCAATCCCCCAATAGTGTAGAGGGTTGTTTAGAAGCCCTTGATGAGGCTCTTGATTGTAGGGCCTTCAAGAAGTAGAAATTTACTAAGGTTCTACAACTTGATCACCTTATGCATGAACTGTTTGCAAGATTTTGGCTATACTCATTCCGAAAGGCTTATCACCGACAACGGTGCCAAAAACTTGTTCTCCACTTTTCTACTGATAATATAAAAGTTCTAAATATGAACAAGTGCTGTCAGTACTGCTTATCAAATAGAACAATGATGATAATTGCAAGTACACAGTTGCGATGTAGTTTTAAAAGATATCGATCCCACATGGAAGGAATTCGGTTCTAAGGACCAACTAGAGTTACGGAACAAAAGAAATAAGATATATTGTAGGGTTTGGATGATAGACTGATTAATAGACAAATGCATGAACAGATTAGAGAAGATGTAAACTATATAGATATTCCTTAAGAACAAGTATAGTAGAGAAAAACATGCAAAATCATCAAGAAATTTCATACACTAGATAACTTTAACAAACACGGTTCTAGATGCCCAAACATTCAATAATTCACCACAAAGTAGCACATGAAATGACTTTTCTAAATCTAGGGTAAACGAATTATGACACTTATAAAAACCTGGATAACAATAATACTATGCTTAGTA
>CATIWQ010818803.1:0-26207 GCA_949673415.1 Euphorbia schlechtendalii
TATATACATATATAGATATATATAGATATATACATATATACATATATACATATATATATACATATACATATATATATACATACATATATACTTGATATAAGAGTGGTATAATGTATTTTATATAGTCTTTTAATTATACCATTCTTATACACCATATAACGCCTTCATACAAAAATATTTTTTTATTATACGGCTATTATACTATGTGTAAGGTTGTGATAATTTTTTATTTTTTCAGAAAATTCAAAGTGCATGTCATTTGAAATATAAAATTAAGACGAACAAAATATTTTAAATCATCGATTAAAAAAAATCAACGATTTGTGTGATATGGAGATTTGAAGTTGCGAAATTCAAATTAAATAGGAGAGAGAAGTTAGTTAGTTACAAGGGAAGACAAAATCAATATAAAAAAGGGGTAAATATAATAAAAAATGTATTTAATGAAATGTCAAAGTGAATATTAATTTCTCATTGTTGTAAATAAATCTAACATTTTTGGGTATATAATTCAATTACCGACACAAGTCGGCAATCATATTTACTGAAAATTACAAAAGTGATAGATAATTGATTAAATTATAATCATTTATAAATGTTAAAAAATTTCAAAAGCATAATAAACCTCATATTTTATTTGAAGACAACGTATCATTAAAATATTCTATTAGTCATTATCAAAATCCGATTACCATAAGAAATATCCATTTAGTCTTATTAGAGAGTCTGACATTTTAGAGCTTTGTGTTTTACAAACAAATATCCCACATTGCTAAGAAAGAAATGTTCATCTTGATTTATAAGTATGAACCTTATCTCTATTAGTCTGATCAGTGCCACACTCAACAATCCTTCTCCTCACCTTATCGAGCTTGCCACTCCTAAGTTCATCTTTGGATTGGTCGCTGACTTGAAGGGATTTTTCAATCTTGATTCTACTAATAGGCTTCTTTCTCATGCGCCACAGCCGGCTAGTTTCTTACTAGAGGAGATTTTGCAATGGTGTATCTCTACCCCTAGGACATATTCACTTAGATACTGCTTCATTGGACTTGAATGTGGTTGAAGACTAATTCTCACTTCTTCAAGTAATAAACTCATCTTTTTTTACTAAGCCAATATTTTAATAATGCTAATGTGAGCACGATCCCTCCAATCTAAGGATATATCGACATCCTTTCTACAAGTACTGAGATCCGACATTGCCCTAGGTCCAAGCTTAGGAAACCTATCCAACAACATAGGATATGCAAGAGCCAAAACCAAGCAAAATATTAGTCGATGCACTCATCTTCATAGTATTCGATCAACTCTTCTCTTCCTTCCTACCAGTTGATCGACTAGTAAAAGATTCTACAAACCCTAATCGCCCAACATGAGTCAATCGAATCATGTTTATACCAATCGATCGATAGGTCTTGATCACAGAATCTCTAAAAACTAAACATCAACCGATTGACTACTTGTCGCTTAACATCAGTCTATTGGCACGATTTCAAAAACCCACAAAATGACTCATCGTATGTTGGGACTAGTCGATTGACTACCCACCACTCAACATCAATCGATCAACTGGTATTAACATGACATGATAGATTGGTGTTAATCCACTATAAAAAGATTGAGCTAGAATCGAGAAAACATAGTGAAAAATTATCAGTAAAAAAGCATTACACCCAAGTTTCAAACCTTCCGAAACCCTTTTCGAAAACTTAATTATACCTGGCATAGTTTCCACTCTTTAGCCTAAATTTTTCCATGACACCACCCAAAATTTTTGCCAAACCAAAACCTTCATATCTTCACGATATCGAAGTTCTGCTCTGAAAATAATAAAATAATGAAGCTCTATTTTCACTAAACGAAATACTACCGAGTTCCAGATCTTACAATTAGCATATTGCCAATACTCTGCCCAAATCTCTGAACCTTAAAATTAGCATGTTGCTGAGGTTTTCCCCAATTCCAATCTACTACAATTTCCAATACCTATAATACTATCAAAACCTTGCCAAAATATCCACGATCCGAGTTAGTGGTTTTAGTAGTCTCCTAGATCGAAAGAAGGTATCTTGAAGGCCATTGTCTTTTTCGACATTCATGAATATTCATTTTCATTTTCATAAGAGGCGCACCTACGAGAGTAGTGGGACTTTAGCCAAAGTAAAAAGGATCAACAAAGGAGCCCCATGCTAAGATAATCTACATCTTAATCATGATGATTATTATTATTTTATACCTAAAGTTATTTTCCTAGAGAGTTTGGATTTTAATGGTTTATTTTTGAATGCCTCTACCAACTCGACTGATTAATTATTATTTCATCCGGACTTAGAATCCCTAAATTCAAAGGTATAGGAGTTTTGCTTGAACCTAGCTATACCAAAATTTTCCAGTTGAGCTGATCCGGATGGTGACTCCTATTTCTTTGAAATAAAGTGTGTGTGTACCCTGGGTACTCTCTGTAACACATCACTTGAACTTGATTAAAGTTCATAAAGGGCGTGCAACTAGGATTACCAATCAAGTAAGTAAAATATAGCTAGATCGGCTTGATCAGAGTCTATCAGTTTAAGTATATTTTGATGAGGAAATGGACAACTCGAATTCGATTAGAATTCTTAGGTCTAAATTACTTAGAGACACAGTTTTAGCCTAAAACTCCACCTCAAACTTAAGCCGATATGTAGAGAAGCCATAAACACTTCGATATAGGATTACCCAAATTTTTGATAGTGTTACTAAGCCTTCTAGGATAACCCACCTACCGGTATGTTTGTTCCTTATGCAACTCATGCATGTAAATTGTCATGAACATCATTCATGTGATAAGCTAACCACATTTTCTTAGAGCCATGACATTTTTTTTGTCTGATAACAATACAAAAATGAAAATAAATATTCAAGAAGATATGAAAACAAAATTTGGCATACATATCAAGCATATCACGAAAAATAACCCGCAAACACATGCATAAGGAATTTCACTAATCATCTCTCTGTGTTTTCAGTTGTATAAAAAACAAGAGATTCATGAGAGTTGAGAAGGATTCACACCAATCATCCCAATTCACAAAAAAACCTAAAAAATAAAGGAAAACTATGACTGAGATAAACCAACAAGCTCTCTTGGACTCTTTCAAAAACATGATCATGTTTAACGTTTGTATCAAACCATTTCGAACCATTATCACCAGAAAAAGAGGTCGAGGATCCCTCACCATCACACAAAGGGAAAAGTGTCATAACTGAGGGAGAACCTTTCGAAGTTGAGAAGAAATGGAAAGAGATAGAAAAGATACTACTGAAATTGAAGCAGCTCACTGGGTCAACTACCACCCGATATATAGATTCGCATAACTTTACCCTCTCAGCTCTGGAACCTTTATGCCGTACATCTCACCGTTTAGTGGGAAGAACTCTCTTAAGGAATACATTGAAGGTTACCTTCAGGTTATGACCTATATAAGTGTGCCAAAAGCCCACATGGTCAACCTCTTTTAAACCACCTTGAGGGGTTCAGCCACTGACTAGTATATGAGGATACTCAGCGACGTCAAAGATGTGGTAAAGGTAGGGGAAATAGAATCAAACACCACTTTCACCATTATTGATACACACGTGACCTTCTCGTTGTTAGTGGGCCATCCTTGGTTCCATACCTTAGAATGAGTCCTTTCCACTTTACATCTGGAAAATGAAAGTGCCTCTTAGAGGCAAGATCATGACCTTGGAGGCAGACGAGCAATCCATAGTTGTGGTAATATGTTTAGGATATGATAAAGTGGATAGATTCTAGATAATAACAATCAAATTTAAGTTGAACAAAGACCCCATCCAATAGTTCGACTTGAGTCCAAAATACAAGCAAAAACATCTTGCCCCGGGATCGGGACTTGGAGCACAAGTCAAGGGCCCGCCAACTTCCAATTTTGTAATAGGATCTCACCAAATCGTAGTATTTGGTTACAAAGGATAAGAACGAGTAAAGCCTCTGCATAAAAGGCTCAACATGGCAGACACCTTCCCTTACCCTTGCGAGACATTTTACTAAGGATATCTAGAATAGATCATCTTAGATGAAAAGGCCATCTTTGGCTTTGAGATCTTCATAGACGTGGTTGACTTCTTAAAATTAGGATAATGGCCCATCATCAACATGTTAAACAGCAGTGATGCTCCTGAACCATCAACCGTGATTAAGGAAACACCTCCGCCAGAATCACCTACTCTAAATGAAAGGTAAAGCTTAACCGACACCAACGAAAAAGGAATTACGATAGTTAAAAGCGAGGTTCATGAACTTGCTGGTAGGATGACTAAGCTGTTGGATGAACATCTAGCCCCCTAAAAGATTGAAGGTGAAGATAAGGAGATAATTGAGAAGCAAACCGACCAAATGATAGTGAAATTTACCAAGTTATCGATTAAAGGGAAAGGAAAAATGGATGACCTCATTAGTACTAATGAGGATCCAACCACCAACACACTTGAATCAAAAGAGAGTGACAAAAGTTATGTTTCAATTTCCAATATTTTCTTACTTAATATCATGTACTCTCTTAATAATAATAACAATGACTTTGCTTATTTGTGCGGTGTTCTTGATAATGATTTCATGCATTCATCTAAGCATGTATCTAATATCTTTAGCATTCATGATATAAATATGAAAGAATTAAACTTGGATACAAATGACAAACCTAAAATAATCTATATTTCCAACAATTTAATCCTTGAACAAGAGAGAGAAATGATCAAAACACTACAATCTAACATAACATCCTTTGCATGGTCATACAATGACATGCCCAGAGTCAATAGATCCATAGTCAAACACTAGATTTCCACTAATTATAATATCAAGCCTGTTAAGGAAAAGCTAGTAAGGTTAAGACCAGAATGTATTGAGAAAGTTAAAGAGGAAATAGCCAAGCAAATCAAGGCTAGGTTCCTAGAAGTTATTGAATACCTTGAATGGTTAGCCAACATAGTACCTGTAGCAAAAAAGGATGGGAAAGTTTAAGTATGTGTCAAATTTCGCGACCTTAACAAAGCTTCTCCCAAAGATGACTTCCATGTACCCCATATAGATGTGCTTATCGATAGCGCCACCAGAGCATCCATGTACTCATTTCTTGATGGATTCTTCAGATATAATCAGATACTTATGGATGTCATCGAGAAGTACAAAAATGCCTTCATCACCGAATGGGGAGTATACTATTATAGGGTAATTCCCTTTGAATTAGAAAATACTGGGGCAATGTATGAACAAACAGTAACCACTTTGTTCATGATATGATCTACAAAGAAGTGAAAGTGTATGTTTATGACATGTTGGTCAAATATGTGACACCCAAGAAACACCCAATTGTGTAGTTCAATTCCTCACAAGCATAGAAAAATACAACCTCCGCCTAAACCCGAAAAAGTGCGTATTCAAGGTTACCTCCGGTAAGCTTGTGGGGCACATAGTAAGCCAACTAGAGATTGAAATGGACCTAAATAAAATCAAAGCCATCTTGGAAATTCTTGTACCCAAAACAAAGAAGGAAGTCAGAACCTTCCTTGGAACATTATAGTATACCAATCGATTCATAACCAAGTTAACCACTATTTACGAGCCCATATTCAAATTACTCAGAAAACAAAAGCTAATCGAATGGAATAAACACTATCAGGTATCCATCGAAAAGGTAAGTGCTTATCTAGCCAATCCACCCGTCTTAAGGCTTCTAATACTGAGAATCCTCTCATGCTCTACCTAGCCATCGAAGAATCTTTTGTAGGGGCCATGCTAGTGGAAGAACATGATGATAAGAAAGAACATGCCATATATTATGACAACATTTGTTAGACTACGAGACCTAGTACATAATTATCGAGAAAACATGTGCAACTATGGTTTAGCTAACAAAGAAACTATGCCATTACTTTTAGTCACACCAAATACAAGTCGTCACTAAGGTGAACCCCATGAGATACCTATGCCAAACACCATCTCTCACTGGGAAGCTATCCAGATGGTTGCTCTTGCTATCAGAACTTGACATAGAATATATCAGGTGAAAGATAGTCAAAGGCATAACCATTGCAGAATTCTTAGCTAATAAACCATTATAGTCCATTCATGACACCGTCATGGAATTCCCAGATGAATGTCTAGCAAAATATATTGAACCTAACTTAAGGTTACTTCATAGTACTTGAGTTTTGGAAATAATAAACTAATTAGGATAGTGAAATTATTAAGTACTAAGTATACTCTTAAATAAGTAGTCAGTTTGAGTTTATTATTCTGTTAAACAAATAAACTTGGCGTAGGCTTAGTCACTTTATAGCTTAGTATTGTGAGGAGTTGTGGTGCTGAGTTATTTATTAGCGACAAAGTAACTTAGCATCAAAAGTTTAGAAAATATGTCTCAGCGTAAGGTGAGTTACTTTATGCAGAGTTGAGTACTTTAACGTAATTACCTTTAATGAGTTTTGTGAAAACAAAATATTCTAGTTTGATGCATTTCATGTTTCAAAAAGGATTTGATGCTGAAAACAAAAAGAATATTCAAGTGTTCCAAACCGTTAAAATGTGTAAGTATGTTTGTTGGCTTGTAGTCACTAAAGTTCAAGTAAAAAGGGATCTTATGATATGCCCCATTTTCTCAACATAGCCGTACCACTGCAATGTCAGCAAGAAAGCCAAATTGAAATCTTCATGTTGCATCTCGCATGCTCTCTACAAACAACGATGTTTCGAGGAGTAAACTCTTGATGAGAAATTAATCAATGGATTTATATCACGCGTCAATAGACAATATCATTGTCTCGAAATGTCTTTAAATCTATCTCAAACGAGAAGAAATTGAAGGTGTGATGTGAGGAGCTTTTGAAGCTAAAGCGAAGATGATAAGTTGCAATGACTACTTTCAGGAATCAATAAGTATATATAGAGACTGAAGTAGATGTTTAAAACTTGGTTACCTAAATTTCTAAAGATCACATTATCTATTCAAGTAATCACAACCTTCAAAATTCACTCAAGCAAATATCAAAGCAAACAACTAATTCATATTCAATTTATAATAGAGAGAAACAAATTAGACTTAGAATTTAGCTAAGTCATCCATTTAAATTAAGTTGAGTTCCTGTTTGTGATTTCAATTCAAAAATGAATAATTGCAGTTTGAGAAGGGTAATCAAATTGTACGAGTGGTAGTTAGCTTGGAAGGTACTCATTGTAGTTAATATACCCACTATCAAAGGCTTCTACGCCTTGTTAAAGGAGTGAACTTGTGGATTTAAGCTCGAAAAAGAATCTGAGGACTAGAGGTAGGCTAGGGGGTCGAACTAGGATAAAATCTCAGGTGTAAATTTTCTTTTACCTTGTCTTTTATCTCGTCAGCTTCACTTTGCATAAGCATGATTCTCTCTGTTTTATTTTGCTTATAAAACTAACTTGAGCTAAGTAATATTTTACTCAGCACAACTTATTTCCATACCAAAGTTAGCCCAAGATGAGTGATTTGTGGTGTTTTTATATCACATTTATACATAACATTTTATACTCAGGATACATTAGAATTTTTAAACTCTAAAAGTAACAAGTTAATTGGCATTCACCCCCTCTAATCGATTCTATAAGCTATAATGATCAACAAGTGGTATTAGAGCGGTTGCTCAACTTAAGACTTCAAAATTTTGAGTACAAAGATCCAAATGGCTTATAATAATCCATCTTACATTCCTGATCATGGGAAGACAACATTTCTTGAAGAAGGAATGTTTGTAAGTAGACCTCTACTATTTGATGGTCAACACTATTCTTTCTATAAAAATCTCATGAAAAATTTCTTACAATCACAGAGCATGCAAGCATGGTTAGCAATTGAGCTTGGCCCTCACAATCCTATAATTATGAAGAATGGGTAGAGAGTTTCTGTTGACCTTGAAGATTATGTTGATGCTGACCTTAAGCTTCTCAAGGAGAATGCGGCAACCAACAGTTACTTACATTATGCGTTAGACTTGTTTGAGTTTAACATGGTTTCAGGATGAGAGACTGCACATGAAATTTGAGGAAGTTAAAAATCACCTATGATGGACTGATAAAGTAAAGGAGACCAATATTAACATGATGATTAGGGAATATGAGCTATTCCAGATGGGCTCTAGTGAGGGTATTCAATGCATGAATACCTAGTTTGTTAACATCATTAACGAACTTAAGAGATTGAGAAAGAACTTCACTGAAGAAAACATGGTGAAGATAATCTTGAGAAGTCTCACCAAGGAGTTAGATTCCAAGAAGAGCGTGATAGAGGAAGCTCATGTTTTGAAGACCTATAGCTATGATGAGCTAATAGGCACCTTGATGACTCAGGAGATGTCCCTGAAGAAATATGATAATTTGAAGAAAAGTAAGGGAAATGACAAGGAGAGTTGATCAATTATTCTCAAAGATGATTCATTTGATGAAAGATCACAAGAGGATTTAAACGAACAAATGGCACTACAAACTAGAAAGTGCAAGTGCTTCATGAAGAAAGATGAAAAATACAAGAAGTTTCCTGAAAAGAAGAAATGCACTCAACATAAGAAGGATGCTGAGGAAGGACAACCAAAGAAAGACTATAACAAAGACATTAAATGTTTTGGTTGTTGTGAAAAGGGTCACATTCAATCCGACTATCCTAAATCTAAGAGGAATAGATTCAAGAAGAAGTTTGGCAAGTAGAATGAAGCTTTCGCAACTACTTGGAGTGACTCTGATGAATCTTCATGCGCCATTGAAGAAGCATAAGATTCTGCCAATCTCTGCTTGATGGCGATTGAAGGAGATAGTGGTGAAAGCTCAACATCAAGCGCAAATGTCAACAATTGCACCGCTAACCAAAATACTAAGAAGAATAAGGGGAAGAAACCCCAAGTTGAGGTACATCCTAAACTTCCTTTGTACATGGAAGAATTTTCCCAGGTACTCTTTGATGCTATGAAGCTGGCCAATAAGTAAAGGAAATGCATCAAGGAGATAGTGAGGAGATGTGAGGATTTGGAAGACATTATTGCTTCTTTATGCCTTGTTATCCGCTTTCTTCAAGAAAAAGTTGAGTTTCATGAGGGTCATAACAATAAGCTCACTAAGCAATAAGATTAGTTGGTTGTTGAATTAATAGTTTTGAAAGAAGTAAGGGTACCTCTTCTAGCTAACAACCCAGCTCTAAATAACCAAACTCGTAACTCTACTAAGGAAAAGAAAGCTTTTCCATAGAGGAAAGCAAGCCAACCCAAACCAAAAACAACGTGCGGTTTTTATGGGAAATCTAGACATGTACTGTTATGTGCATGCATAAAAATGGTTTATATAACGAGTTCGATTAGAGTAACATAAGCACTGCTAAAAATGGAGGACCCATCCTAAAGGTATGTGTGCCTAAAAAGACTTGATTATTTTGTAGATGAGTCTGAGATCCACTAATTAAACTAAAATATGGTATTTGGATAACGGTTGCTCAAGGTATATGACTAGAGACGAGAACTAGTTTATCTCGTTGGAGCATAAAAGAAATGGAAGTATTAGCTTTAGAGATAATAAAAAAGGCAAGATTGCTAGTACAATGAGTGTTAGTCCTTAAATCGAAGAGGTTTCTATTGTCAAAGGACTGAAGTTGAACTTGCTTAGCGTAGCCCAACATTATGAGAAAGGCGGGAATGTTATGTTTGACTCAGCATGACGCTCAGTAATTGATTGTAAAGTTGACTCAACTATTTTCAATGCTCTTAGAGTTAATAATGTTAATATGATTTGCTTATTCCTTGGCTCCACTATGCTTTTTCTTGTACCTAAGGAGGAGAGTTCATGGCTTTGGCACGAAAAATTAGGTTATATAAATATGAACATTTTGTCCAAACTGGCAAAAAAATAATTACTTATGGATTTACCCAATATCAACTTGAAAAAAGATAGACTTTGCTTAGTTTGTCAACTTGGTAAGTAGTCTAGAAAATCATTTAGATAAACTAATAACATAATAACTAAGAGACCATTGGAGCTCCTACACTTGGATCTTTTTAGCTCTATTCAACTTATGAGCATGGGTGGAAAAATGTTTTCCTTAGTTGTAGTTGATGACTTCATGAGATTCACTTGGGGAATCTTACGTAGAAGAAAAGATGAAACCTTCGAGTCTTTTGTCAAACTGAGTAATTGGATAATGAATGAACAAGAAATTAAAATCACTAGAATACAAAGTGATCATGGATGTGAATTTGAGAATTTATATTTTGAAAAATTCTATTCAGCATATGGTATTGAACACAACTTTTCTGCTCCTTATACACCTCAACAAAATGAGGTTGTAGAAAGGAAGAACAAAATTATAGTTGAGATGGGGAGATCTATGTTGATTGATAATATTCTACCAAATTACTTTTGGGAAGAAGCTATTAACACAACCTGTTATATCCTTAATCATGATTTATTTCACCCAATTATGGAGAACAATTTCTTTATGAGCTTTGGCAAGGGTGCAAGCCTAAGATGGGTCATCTTAGATAATTTTGCTATAGGTGTTTTATTTTAAATACCAAAGAGCAGTAAGGAAATTTTGATCCTAATGCAAATGAAGGTATCTTTTTGGGTTATTCAACTAACAACATGGCTTGTAGAATGTATGTTAAGATAGCTGGTGTGAGCGGAGGATGTTTTGGACCCGCACGGTCATCGCGAGGCGCCAACCCCATGACATGGGGTATGGGCATTTTACACGAAGAAAGAAAGGAAAATAAAGTGTTGGAAATACTTGAGGCCTAAATTTCTAGCCAACGATACAGAGTCACCCCCCGAATAAGCTCTTTCAAGAAATTCGGTACAACCTAGATTCGTTAAGCCTAAACCCTACCGTAGTAAAGAGCCTTTAGTCATTTTTTATTTTGTTAGAATTTATACGGAAAGTGATGAATAAATAAAGGAAAGTGATAAATAAAATAAATACAAGGTTTCTAACCTAAGGGGGTAAAAAATAATACAAACCATGGGGTAATATACAAATGATCCTAAATACAAATGATCCTAAATACAAATGACATATGAATAGATTTTATTTACAATTGTGATATCTGAAGGAAAATAAATCCCTAACATACATCTAACCTAAAACTAACTACATTCATAAAAGTTAGCACGAGGTATATAACAATATCATGACATAGTTAGTTAACCAAACAAGACATAATTAGTAGCATAAGTTAGATTAGGGTGAACTACGTGCTTATAGACTTAAAAATGGGGATTTTGGGTTCCTTGAACACTTTTATTAGAGACTAATTGATTTTAGACTCGATATATTACCAAATTTTATTGTTTTAGATTAAACATGACATAAATGTTGTTGGTTATTGGGGAAAAAATGTGGAGGACCTACAACATTAATAAACGATGAAAAAATGAATAAACTAGGGCAAAAAAAAAAAAATAAAACAAGGGGGTCACTACCGGTAACAGACCGACAGCCACTTGACAAGTCGGGAATGGCTATATAAGGGCTGGTACCGGTTCGATAGTGTTGGTTAATCAAGATAGTAATTGAACATGCAATCATTGCAAGGCGGAATTTCAAATTATAAAATTAACCTATAGCTCTCCTAAGCATGCCATGACTGATATAATCTATCATAAAACATTCTATAAATACGTGTAGGTTTATAAAACATATAAAAGCTACATAGTATCTAAAGATTGAAGTATTACCAGTTGATGTGTGCTTTCTCTCTTTTGGTAGCGGTGTTCTTTTTGAGTATTTCGACAACACTTCATTATCACGAGCTTCCAAACTAGGAGAGCTTCTACAATTGATCCACACAGATCTTCATCGGCCAAAACCTCGAGGAGGAAGAACCTATCAGTAGAAAGCAGCTGCTAGACCACTTAAAAACCAACCCAAAGGCTCACTTGAGAAAGAGCCCTCAATAAGAATTCTTCGATTATTTGGAGAAACTCGTGAAGGATCTCGCACAACAATACTTCACTGTACTTAAACATTTTGGAAATAGCAAACTGAATAGGCTAGTGAATTTAATTGAGTACTAAGTAGAATCTTAATTAATGAAGCTGACTTGAGTTTTGTTTAAGGAAAAACAACTCAATTTTGCTGAGTCATTAATTAAGTTATGACTTAGAGTTAGAAAAGCTAAGCTGTATTGTCTGGCTTTTATTAATTAAAAGAAGTTTCTTTTGACACTTTGAGAATTGAATGACATACATGCGTTTAACGTATTTTATGAGAGACGGAATATGCTTTATATGCCTTTCATGTTAAAAAGCACTGAAATTAAAGAAGATTTCAAGTGGTCCTCATAAGATAAAAGGTGTCAGTATAGAATGTCAGGAATCTTTCACAAAAGTCCAAGGCAAAAGGAATTCTCTATCATGCGCCATTTCTCAGTGTCTCCGCGCCACTCTACCAACATAAGTAATGTAAACAATCTGAAGATTCCACATTGCATTCTCACGCACCTCTCTCAAACCTAATTGCTTGAAGATAAACCAAATTTTATCAATGGAATTATATCATGTCTCAACATTTAAATTTCTATCTCTAAAATTCCTGGAATCTGTCTCTAACAGGAAGATTCAAAAAATATGAAGAGAAGAGAAATTGAAGATCAGCGAGCCCGGAAAGTTTGCAATGACTACTTCACAAGAGCTTCAAGTATAAATAGAAGAGAGAAGTAGACGTTAAAACTTGGTGAATCACCTTGAATTTATTAAGAGCTAAATCGCTACAGAAATTCTTCTAGCTTCCAAGAAATTCCATTTCAAGCAATTAGCAAACAATTCATTTGCACATTTGTTTGTAATAGAGAGAATTGATAAGTGTATAATTACACTTATTATCATGACATTTTCAATTAATAAACATATGGTTTTGTTTCATTTTGTACTTCATATAAAACATTTCATGTGGTATGTAGTTGTTTTTGATGCAAATGCAAAAACTAGGTAAATCTTGGAAGTAAAATGAACAAAAGTGTAATTCTATGGAAAAACAGTGAAAAAGGTGCAAAAAGATGCGTGGAACTTAAGGAATTGGTAAAGGATCAAAGATGTCAAAGATCGATAGAAATCACAAAGAGGAATCATGTGAAAAAGGCATGTCACGATCGTGACACATATATCGCGGTCGCGACTTGTTAACTTTCACAACAGAAAGTTGCCAACCAAGTATTCACGGTCGTGACATACATTCGTGGACGCGACCTTGATAGTTTTTTGGTAAACTCTTCTCTTCTTTCAACCGCCGGATAAGAACGATTAACCACCATCAACCACCAACCAAAAAGACACCTTTTGGAAGTTAACCAATCATGAAAAGGTGCCTTTCCATTGTGGATGAGGATGAATCTTTGCATCCAATAAAAAAGAAGTGATGCAACTCTTTGCTAATGGACATGACTCTTCATTTGGATAGACACAACCCTTCACACTCTATAAATAGGCTCCTAACCCAACCAATTTCGTGGTAATAGAGAGCAGATTGATATTTGGTGATACATGTTAGACATGTATGCGTAGATAGAGAGTAGAAATTATATATATTTCACTACGTTCAAAGTCTTAACGAGAAAAATGTATAAGTGATTCGATTCCTATTTCGATCACTATATTTCTAAACGAGAAAAATGTTAAGTGATTCGATTCCTATTTCAATCACTATATTTCTAAATGAGAAAAATGTATAAGTGATTCGATCCTATTTCGATCACTATATTTCTAAAAAACTTCGAGCTTTTCTTGTATGAGTGTAATTGCAAAGCACTTATCAATAACATTTTTCATTCTTCAACATTCTTTTATTTGAGATTCACAAGGAATAGCATCCTAGTGTAGGTTCTGTACGAGTCGAGACCAAATTCAAAGTAGATGCATGAATTGCCGGAATTGACGACTCCCATTAAAGAGTGGATACGGTTTGATCAACTTTAGCTTTCACTTGCATACCTTACAACTTTACTTTATTTTCTGCTTATACTTTCTATTTCGAAGTTTATGATATGTCTATATGTCATAACGAGTAATTTGTTTTGCGTCATTTATATTAATCAAGTTATATGCTTTCGAGTTAACTTTAAGAGTGATTTCAGGGTTAACAAGATTGTGTATAATCATTGGATCTGTGATTATAACACTGTTTAGTGAGCCAACATTTTTGGAGTGGTAACTTGCTAAATATGGCTATGTGAGAGCAACCCATAATAAGCATAATAATATAGTTATCCAGGTTCTTATAAGTGTCATAATTCGTTTACCCTAGACTTAGAAAAGTCATCTTATGTATTGTTCTATGGTGAATTAGTGAATATTAGGGCATCTAGAACCTTATTTGTTGAAGTTATCTAGTGTACGAAATATTCTTGATGATTTTGCATGTTTTTCTCTATTAAACTTGTTTGTAGGAATATCTCTATAATTTTTATCTTTTATAGTCTATTTATACATCTACCCATTCATCTGTCTATCATCCAAACCTCTCCAATAGAAATTCATATTTTCGTTTACCCCATAACTCTTGTTGGTCTTTAGAACTAGTTCCTTCCCTGTGGGATCGTTATCTTTTAAAACTACATCGAAATTGTATACTTGCAGTGGTCACCATTTTTCTATTTTGATAAGCGGTACTGACAACACCTGTTCATATTTTGAACTTTTAACTTATCAGTAGAGAAGTGGGAAACAAGGTTTTTAGCTTCTTTATAAAATATAAGCCCTCAGAATCAGTAGAGTCAAAACCTTGCGATCAAGAATCACTCAGTAGATTAACATTGTAAGGATTCAACAGTTTATAAGTTAAATCCAGTTCATAATTCTTATTCATCTTTGAGTGATAGTTTGGGAAGGGTACCCAAACTATGTTGAGTGGTAGTTAGAAATTGTTGGTCCGTAAACGGGCTCTTAACAACAGCAGAGGGGGGGGGGGTGAATGCTTAATCTTGGTTACTTTGAAGTATTTTAAAGATATTTGCTAAGTTCAGTTTTTATATTCGTGCTGAGTGTGCGTGTTGAGTGCAATATAAAAACGTATAAACTACTCAGCTTGGCTGGCACAGTTTATCTTCAATCTTTATTTGAGTAAGACTACTCAACACAAATTGGATAACAAGCAAATAAATGAATGAGAGAGAGAGATGAATGAGCTGATCAATGCTAAAGCTTAAGGCTTAAAGATAAAATGTCAACACCTAAGATTTATCTTGATTCGGACCCTAGCCTACCTCCAATCCCCGGATATGGTCTCTGAGCTTTAATCCACTAGTGAGTCATTCCTTCAATAGGCGGAGAACCCTTTATAGTGGGTAGACACGATTACAGAAAGTACCCTTCTTTCTAATTACCATTCAACTCAATTTGGGTACCCTTCTCAAATTGACACTTAGATTAAATAGAAATTCGAATTAGATTCAATAGAAATGTTGAATCCTTACAATTTTAATCTAAGTAAATCTCTCTATTACAAACAGATATGAAATTTGATGTTTGCTGATTGCATATGATGGAATTTCTTTGAAAGCTAGAGTAATTTTCTTAGTGTTTTAGCTCTTAAGAAATTCGAGGTGATTCACCAAGTTTGAATGTCTACTCCAGTCTTCTATTTATACTTTGAAGCTTTGTGAAGTAGCCATTGAAAACTTTACAAGATCGCTGATCTTTAATTTTTCATCTCTTTTAATCTTCCGAATCTTCTCGTTGGACATAGATTCTAGAACGTTTAGAGATAGAAATTTGAATGTTGAGGTGCAATAAAATTCCATTGACAAAATCTCATTTGTCTTTAAGCTACCTGGTTCTAAGAGAGACGCACTAAAATGCAACGTGGAGTCTTCCAATTGGTTGACCTTGCTGATATTGACAGAGTCTTGCGGAGACACTTGAGACGTGGTACATGACAGAGAATTCCTTTTACTTGGACTGTAGTGAGGAATCCTCGACATTCCGTACTGACACTTTTTGCCATTGTAAGGACCACTAGAATCTTCATTAATTTTAGTGCCTTTTCTCTTGTAAAATAATTAAGGAATATTCCATTCCTTCCCAGACATTATTAGTAGCACATGTGTCATAAAGTCTCTACGTGTCAAATAAAGTGCTTTTAATTATTTAAAAGTAGGACTCAGCATCAGTTGAGTGAAATAACTCTAAACTATGTCAGCACAGACTTAGTTTTCCTACTCTAAGTCATAACTTAATTAATTATCTAGTAAAATTGAGTTATTTTCTCTTAAACAAACTCAAGTCAACTTTATTAATTAAGAGTCTACTTAGTACTCAATTAATTTCACTATCCTAGACAGTTTGTTATTTCCAGAACTACTCAGTATTGTGAAGTACTATTAACTTGGGTTCTACATAAAGCAAAGGCACTTTCTGTAAATTTTGTCCACCTGGTGTAAAGGCTGCTTCGCCTAGTTAAGGAAAGATCAACTAGTGGATTTAAGCTCTAAGAGGGTATCTGGGGACTGGAGTTAGGCTCGGGCTGAACTAGGATAAAACCAGGTGTTGACATTCTTACTTTCGCTATCTAGTCTTTATCATCCAGCATTCTTTCTATCATAAATAGTTTTCATTTGAAAAACTAGTTCATGGTGAATGGGAACTTAGCAAGGAATTGAAGATAAACTATCCAAGCTGAGCAGTTTGTAAGTTTTTAAAGCACCTAGCATCGCATATCTCATCACGTCTTTAAAACTTAACTTGGTTCAAATCTTTTTATAAATATAAAAGTAACCAAGAATCGCATTCACCCCCCTCTACTATCGTTTATAAGCCATCTAAGGACCAACAAGGACATCCCCAAACTCTCAAGTGAGAAAGAGCGGGTTTCTTACCATACCATAACTCTTATGGGGTTTGATCAATTGATTTAGAGGGCACGCTGTTTAGAATATAATTTGTGTTCTCAAGTGTAAAACCCTAAAAGGATATGCTAAGTTCTACTTGGCTCATCATAGACCAAACCATATTGAGTAGGGTTTGATTTCTTCTTTCTGACACTCCATCGTGTTGGGATGTATAAGGAGGTTTCCACTGGGATAAAATACCATTATCCCTTAGATAATCCTGAAACTCTTGGCTTAATTATTCACCACCTCAATCAGATCAAAGGGTCTTGATACTTTTCCCAAGCTATTTCTTTACTTCAATTTTGAATTCTTTGAATCTATCAAAACTTTCAAACTTGTACCTCATAAGGTATAAATAACCATATCGTGAGTAATCGTCAACAAAGGTTATGAAGTAGACGAAACCCTCATGTGTTTTAAGACTCATTGGACCACATACATCAGAATATATTATTTCCAAAGTACTAGTGGCACATTGACCCTTTCCTTTGAAAGGTTTCTTAGTCATCTTCCCTTTTAAACAAGGTTCGCACGCGCCATAGGATACCCATTCCATTGGGTCTAAGTTTCCATATTTGTGTAACTTAGTTAAGCGAATCTCATTTATGTGGCCTAGATGACAATGCCTTAAGTATGAGGATTTCTCATTATCTAATCTCAATTTTTTTAACAATGTTCATATTTAGAATTTCAGTTTTAGTATCTAGAACGTATATGCCATCCACAAATATTCCACAAGCATAAAAAATATTATCACTCTGAAGTTGACATTTATTATTAGAAAATAAAATTTCAATTCCTTCTGTTGCTAAACACTCAGCATAAATAATATTCTTAGTGACAGCAGGAATATAATAGCAATTGTTCAAAACTAAAATAAGCCACTAGGCAAACGAAGGCTATATGTCCCTACAGCTGTTGCAGCAACCTGTGCTCCATTTCCAACTCTTAGGTCTATTTCCCTCTTTGTAAGCCTCATACTATTCAACAATCCCTGCACAGAAGTACAGATATGAGTACCACAACCTGTATCTAATACCCAAGTAGACTCATAGGGAACTGTAGAGAAACTCTCTATCATGAACATACCTAAAGTAGATACCTCACTTGTCTTCTTCTTCACTTGTTCAGAAATCAAAGCTTTGCATTCACGTCTCTAATGTCTGGGCCTTCCAAATGCAAAACATAATCCTTTGGGTTTCCCCTTTTCGAAAACCACATTTTTTACCTTCCTACCGATGGGTTTTAAACCTTTACCTTTGATGCAATCTTTGCTTGCAAAGTACTTGTTCCTCTAGCCTTTACTCCTTCTTCAAAACTTCTAAGTTTCCTGATAAACTCAGATGTCTTGTTGATCTTTCTTGACATAAGATAATCTTTCATAAAAGGTGAATATTTATCAGATATGGTTTCTATCATAAGCTGTATGTCACGCTTGGAATCTATCTTTATTCCTATTTGAGCCAATCTTCTCGAATACTGAAAGTATTCTATGCATTGCTTAGTGGCCAAGATCCCATCATTTCTCTTAGAGTTATAAAAGAATATCAAAATTTCATTCTTTCAACACTCATGCCCTCATGAAGTCCTCTGAGATGAATCAGCATGGATTTTAAACCCATACCTTCATGCTATTTCTTAAGCTTCGAGCTCATGGTTTCGAGCATCACAAGTGATACAATGAAAGCATCTCTCTTGTGCTTAAGATATGCTTCTTTCTCTTGGATAGAAGTGTCATCATAAGGATTGACAGGTTCAGGATTATATAGAATATAATCCATGTGGCTTTTCTCAAGTTCCTTTCTAAGAACTTTGTACCAGTCATCAATATTGATACCTATCAATTTAGTGTCAAGTATCGGGTGGAGGTTTATGTTTGGTTCATTGTTCAACCTAGTTATAAGATAGAATTTGTTTAGACATTATTATATGTACATGCATTTAATATAAGGTCTTTTATTAAACACATAATTCCTACTATTTTCTCGACATTTAAATAGCCCCTTTTATTCAAATTCGAGAAATTTGGTCAAACCAATTTTCCTTATTAGGTTGCATCCATAACCACTCATCATGACACCCACTATCGTAGGTCAAGCCACAACAAGGTAACATGTTTGGAACCCATCCATTTGCATCTCTTGCAATTGATAATCCATTTAAGTTCTCTTTCTCAAGACGTGCGTACCCAATTGTACGACTCCTCAAATGTGTCTCTAATTTGGCATTAGCTCCAATAATATGGACAACTAACCATTCTTGGTTAAGGCTTTAACCTCATCTAGTCTCATGATCAAACACATGTTAAAGGAAAGCATGTTGTACATGTTCTTACATCTGTTAATAAGGTTCGTATCACAACTTATGACAGGAAGACAATTACCTTCTTAATATTGTTATAGGGATTTTATTAGTGCCACTGGTATTGCCTTAGTCTAGGTTTTATACGATGGATATGATTATGAAATAATAATTCTTGGCTATTAGGAATTATTGACTCTAATGGAACATGCTCTAGGCTGGTATATCATAATCATTCCATTATTCCAAGGCTCTACATAGCATGTAAAACAAACAAGGTCCATGTTTAAGTTCTTACACCCATGTCTATAAGTTTTAATTTAACAATTTAAATGACGTTTTTAAAACCATATGCGGAATCCAATTCCCATACTAGAAATCGACTAATTCATGAAATTTCCTTGGGTACTCTTGAATCTAATACTGATGGTGATTTATAGGTAGGAGAGGCCCCCTAAAAGTGAATGAGAAGCCTCATCCAATCCTTACCAAAATCACCATGGGTACTTTGATTCATTGTATCACAGATAATTATGATTTAAAGATTTCATTCTATAATTAAGTGAAGTACGGGATGACCCTCAATTAAAGCATTTACACGTGTGGTAAAACATTGCTAATTTTATATGATAATCACCTAGACTAAGTTTGAGCGAAACCTTAATCTAGTTATCACATCATTTTCTATAATAAGAATTGAACCCTAAGTCATGCATAACATACTTTAATCAATTCATAGAAAATCACATTTTAACATATTATTATCAATCATGCATAGCATAAGGCATGCTCTGATACCACTGCTGGTTAATAAATACAGTAATTGAACATGCAATCGTTGCAAGGTGGAATTTCAAAACTTAAAATTAACCTATAGATCTCCTAAGCATGCCATGATTAATACAATCTAAGTTAAAATGTTCCATGGATGCTTTTAGGTTTATAAAACATATAAAAGAAACCTAGCATCTAAAGGTCGAAGCAATACCAATTGATGCGTGCTTTCTCTCTTTTGGTATTGCTATTCCATTTGAGTATTTCAATAGCACATCGTTATCATGAGCTTCCAAACTAGGAGAGCCTCTACAAATTGATCCACACGGATCTTCATCGACCAAAACCTCAAGCAGGAAGAACCCGTTAGTAGATAGCAGCTGCTAGACTACTCGAAAACCAACTCGAAAATAATCTCGAAGGCTCATTTGAGAAAGAGCCTTTAATAAGAATTCTTCGATTGTTTGGAGAAAATCATGATGGATCTCGCACAACAAAGGAAGAAGAGAGAGTCCAGAGAGAATATCTTAGCTTAAAGCTATGTTGTGTGTGTGAATAAAGAGAGGAGTTGGAGGCCTATTTATAGGGAAAAGGAGGAGTGTTAGACTCCCCTTCAACAACTACATGGGATGGGATAAAATCCCATCCCACAGTAACGGGAAAAATTCCCTTTCTTGCTCTGTGTAATTTCCCTATTTCCTCTTTATTCCTTTTAATTAATAATACGGTTCAACCAATTAATAATTCTTCTAACGGATTCAACAACTTATATTTTCACCATAGACCTAGTCTATAAGTTCTTTACTTAGTCTAATAAACACCCAAAGTGTGTGACCTCATAGGATCCCAAAGTATAGAGCCGCCAGAGGTTAACTTAAAATTAACTTCCCATCCGAGAACCTTTAAGCTCACTGTTCTAGACCGATATGGAACCCGATAACTCTAGATGATCAAATGGGCTTTCCAGCAAAGGTGTATGATCCCTCAATACTTGGAACGTCACATGCTTGCAACTTGATCCAGTTCTGCAGTAGTAACCAATACAAAACACTCCTTCCATCAGGTTTAGTACCATCCTGTTTATTGAGCTTGAATCAAGTGTTAGCTCATGTAATAGCCGTAGCTATCCTAGAATTAGACTTTTTCACGAAGAACACCACTCGGCCATTATGTATCAAGATTGACTAGAAACCCTTTCTATCAATCTTATACTCTGATAAGATGTTTATGAGTGTGTTACTTTGACAAGGGGCCCTAAGGTACATCTCCCGTTATATCACTATATTAGGAGTGATGGATCACATCTTGACTACACATCTTACTAACATATGATCATCGCTATACCCTTAATCACCCGTATCATCCTGATCGCTAGGGTATGAATAAGTATGACCCAAAGTATAGCAACTCCTACACAAGGTAACCGGTATCTCAGGTCTGAGGATACTTGTACTGCTACTGCAATAAGACATGACACCAATACATGGATATAGTTATTTCTGAGTGTCTATCTTATAGAGGTCTCCAATGTATTACCCGAATACATTCATGTGTTAACTCAAGGTACCAACTTCATCTCATGAGATCTGCTGCTTGGATCTAATCCAAAGAGTAAGTCTACACATGCTAGTCTGTCTGTTCCATTGATGTCCAGTCTCAATGAAACTATGACTATGGATATTTAGACTATTCATAGTAACACGTATGTGTAGTTCTCACACCACATAGCTTTCACTATGTCCTCGCACTTTTACGCTATGAAGTGTCATGGACTTTGTCTCATCAATGCACATATACATATTAAATATTATACATATATGATACCAACAAGATACATTAATAAACAGAAAGCACTGATAAGAAACAAAGATGACTTAATTATTTTTAATTATAATTCTAGACCGTTTGTACATTATAACAAATAAAGATATATCGCTCTAATTACCCTAGGATATAAACCATGTCTAATAAGTAGGCTGGTATCGATCTGGTACCTTGGAGGTACCAAGGCGGTACCAACCTGATGGGCCGGGACCAGCTTACCGTAGGGCTGGAACCAACCTAATAGGTCGAAATCGCCCTAAAGCAGGTTGGTACTGATATGATTGGACAAGTACCGGTCTTTCCTATAGGACAGATCTGTAAAACCAAAAAATGTAGAAATTAAAGCGCAAAAATTACGCCAAGAGTCTCCAAATGCTCAGAATCTTACCGCTCTGACGTTAATTTGCTACTTTTGAAGCTAGAAACACCAAAAAAGAGATACGAAGCTTTTGCTTGATTTTTTCTATCAAACATAAGATGGAAAGTGGATTTTTGTGAGGGAATAGGAAACATGGGAGTTAGAATTTCAATTTCTAACTCCAAAGAACTCGAAAGGAAAAGTGAGTTTTTGGAGAAAAATGTCGGAAAAATCGAAGTAGGGATTTTCCTATTTTTTCTCTAAAAAGCCGTAAAGTCTCTCTCTCTAAAATTTCCAAAGAGGTAAAAACTACCAACCCCAGAAAAAGTGGCAAAAATTCCTCACAAAACTTTATTTTTAGGCTTACACAGAGGTAGGTAAAAAAGTTATTAAAGGGAGGTTAAAGGGTATTTTTGAGAAAGGATAAAAATAGGTAAGGATAAAAGGGGATAGCGTAAAATTTGTAGTGGCTGGCAAGATAGCCGAATTCGGCCATGCCATGTAGGTAAAGCCGGTATCGGTTGAAATAGAATTAGAACATCAATACTGGTCCGATGTGGACCTGTACCGGCTCGGTTTGGGACCAGTCCGAAAGGTTGGGCTGGTCCCGGTTAAGATAGGCTAAATTTTTTTATTCTAGGTGTGGATTTTTAATGGTTTTTGGAAGGTTTTTTGGGTTGTTTTTGGGTTGATTGGAATGGTTTTGGTTTACAAATGGCCTAAGGATCTCTTACGAATATCTCGTAACCTCAAAGTGAATCACTAGAACAGGAGACATAAGTAAAAATATTTCTCATAATTGCTTCGCATGAGGGACTAATAATCTCATGTCCACAGGCTGCCCCTCGTGTAGTCACTACTGACATAGGTCAGAATGGCTACACAAAAAGATCAAGGGATAGAAATCATACTATGAGCGGACGACACGGAGCGGTGGGCCGAGAGCGCATGGAGATGAGAGGCGCAATCCATCGAGGTGTTTGATAAAGAAGCACCAGGTCCAGGACCTGGTAAAAAGGTTGAAAGAGAAAGCGAAAAATGTTTTAGATCAGTTCGAACCCGAATCCTCCGTCTCTTAGTGTGGAGTCGCCACCTGGATTAGCTCTTTCTAGGAATTAGAGTCCTGTGAGGCTTAACATCCGGGGGACGGCCCACTAAGACACAGAGATTCGGGTTCGTGATAAGTTGCTTATTTCTTAAGTGATCACATTATATTACATCTACAGAAAATCGTATTTTCTTAGTTATGCATATTCGCACTTAAGTCGTTTTTAGACTTTATATGCATGATTCACGTATTGCAAAATAATAAACCATCCACAAAGTGGAATAATAAACCATCCATAAAGCAGTAAGTAAATGCAGAAAATAAATGAGAGAAATAAAAATTACAAGGCTTTCAAAAATCAGGGGATGCAACCGCCCGTTACCCTATTAATTACATTTCCCAAAAAAATGAAATTGTGATACCAGAAGGAAAATTAAAATCCTAAACATACATCTAACCTGCATCCATAAAGGTTAGCATAGGGGATATCATATATGTTCGATTTGATTTTAGCGAGGCCCGTGTGGCCTAATTAAAACATCGACGGTTTAAAGTTGTTATTTTAAATAAAAATAATTCATTTTTATTTCCACGTATGTTGATCAATTTTATTAGTGAAAATGGTCACATGGCATAAAGTGAGGTCTGTTATCCGGAAATAATTTTAAATCCCTTTGTTGGGGTATTCTAACATAAAAATTAAAAAGAAATAAAATAGAAGATTGAGATGAAGAGAATTACTACAATATTTACAATAATAAATAAAATAATTCCTAGGTTCACAAATAAAAAAATCAAAAAGAGATGAAGCGGATGATGAGCTCAGAATTCGCAGTTTTAGGAACTCAAAGGCTTACGCTTGCGGTATGAATCCACTTCGGCGTATCCGTTCGATCCCCGGGAGTGTCCCTCGTTTGTTTTGATTTAATTGGCGTTTAATGTGGAAAAATAAGTGTTTATTTATCCAAATGATAATCAGACTTGGATTCTAAATTTGTTTTAGACCCGAGAATATATGAGGATATTTGAAAAAAAAGATGAAGAAATTTGATTTTAAGATGAAGAAATTTGGGATCCAAATGTGTTTTGGATCCAATAAAATATTAGAAGAAAAGAAAATATTTGTAGTATTTGTCTTTGTTTTTTTATCTGAAGAACAAAATTTTATCTGAATTTTCGAGCCCCCTTCAATCCAAAAATGCCCGACTATTTACAGAAAAATCCTGGAAAACCCAAAAAAGGTAAAAAAGTTTGGCGGGGTTGCCAAAAAGTTTGGCGACCTCATCAAATTGGTTGGCAAGCTCGCCAGAGAGGCTAGCGAGCTTGCCAACCCTTTTGGCGAGGCTAGCCAGCCTCGCCAGACTTGCTGGCGAGCCTCGCTAAACTCGCTGGTGAGCCTCGCTAGGGAGTTTGGCTAGCTCTCACTAAACTCTCTAGCGAGGCTTTCCTCGCCAGTGGGTTTGGCAAGGTTCACCAGACCCCTGGCAAGCCTTGCCAGGTCCTTGGCGAGGTTCGCCAGGCCCCTTGCGTACCTTGCTAGAGTCTGGCGAGGTTCGCCAGGACTTCTAGTGAGCCGTGCCTCACCAAATATTGGTGAGGCAGGCTCCGGATCTGGTTCTCGGTGGTGTTTTCTAATATTTTTGTGTATTTTTATATTTTTAGTTAATTTTTGAATTAAAGTCCTTTTAAATTCAGTGACGAGGAAGACTCTCATTTGAAGATCGTTGGACGGTCGAAAAATGTGTGATTCGAGGATAAATATCCCGAAAAGCCATCATTATTACAAACCGGTACAAAATCCCATGCTCACAACTACCCCTCGTGTGATAATTATTGGTTATATAACCAGTATTATCACATGAAAAGAGCGAGGGATTGAGAATATACCTTACGGGTGCGGCTGGTGATTTCTTTATCCCCGATTATGGGCCTTCCTTTCTGGCGCTGTGTCTTCATAGGGTTGTCCATTTCTTTCTTTAGAATTGCTTAAGTACTTGATGCCCCTTGTGGGAGGGTCAACCATTTCTTTCTGCGATGTCCTTGTTGCAGTCGGCAATCATTTCATTCTTTGATTGATAAATGAGATTGTTTCTTTCTTCAGCCATCGAGATAACCATTTCCTTCTTCGGTTATATTTTGAATTTCCTTAATAGGATTTTGACTTGTTTCTGAAAATTACTTCGTTATTTTGTGATGTCGCAATGTTGACTTTAAGCTTGAGTGGGCCATTATCTTGTTTGTAAGTTCCTCATGTGGAGGTGGGGGTCTTGTTTATCGGGACAGTGTTGCCCCAGTTCGGCATCGTTTTTGCTTGTAAATGTCATGATCCGAATGTAATGTATGCATGATTTTTTGCATGAACAATTTTTATCATATGATGTATGTTCGTTTATTATAGGCATCATGGGCTTCATCCATTAAGGAGCCTTCTCTTGTGCTAGTGCATGGTTGCCCCTAGGGTTTGTCTTGTTGGGGATTCCATTGATGACTTCCTCAAAGCGACGACCATGGGTTTGTTGAATTAGATTCAAGTTCATAGCTTGGATCTGATTTGAGGAAAATCTAGATGAATCGTTGATCCCACATTGTGTTGGCGATGATCGCTTGAAAGCTGTTTTGCCTGAAGTGTTGAAGGTATATGATGCCTCGTACCGTTCCGAGGAGGAGATGATGAATTTGATATTTCTTTGGTTCTAATTTCTACATAGATCGCCCTTGCGGGTTTTCAATCTATCGAACCTCATCTTAATTTTTGCCTGGACCGCCGTTTCAGGTTTTCAATCCAGCAGACTCATTTTTCTTTATTTTATTCTTTATTTTTTAATTTTTTGGATGTTTACTTGGGATATTCTACCATTGGTATGCAAGCAATCAAAATAAGCATATGCATAAAGATTCAGCAAAAATGACAATTCATTGATGAACTTAACAGGGGTATAAATGTTTCAAATGATTTGACTCCTGCCATCAATTAGCCCTTTCAGGTTTTCTAACCAATGTGGTTCTCTC
>CATIWQ010818806.1:0-11866 GCA_949673415.1 Euphorbia schlechtendalii
CCCGGCCCAAGCCCGTACTTTAGAACTTCGGGCTCGGGCCGGGCTAACAAGGTCATTCCCAAGCCCGGCCCAAGCTCATGAATATTTTATTTGTTATTAATTTTTTTATTAAATTAATAGAAAAAATATAAAAAAAGTTAAAATATGTTTAAATTTTAAAAATAATTGCATTGTTTACTTAAAATCTTTAATATTTAGTAACATTTATTGTAACCAAGTATAAAAATTTAATAGGATAAAATATAAAAATCTTAAAATAATAATAAATTTAATGTATAAATATATAATAAATATATAAAATTATTCGTCGGGCCGGGCTCGGGCCGGGCTCGGGTATTTATATAAAAACCAAACCCGGCCCATAAATCTTCGGGTTTTGACGGGCTCAGGCTCGGGCCGGGCTTTTTAAAAAAATGCGTGTCCAAGCCCGGCCCATGGAAGCGGGCTCGGGCCGGGCGGGTAGCCCGGCCCGCGAACAGGTCTATGCATATGTATAATTTATTATTTACCTTCAAGCTACCTTAGATCTTATTTTAATTCTTTTTTTTTTTTGGAATTTATGTGTCTTCTAATTTACGTATATCATCTGGTTTTAACTTCTAATTTTTTCATTTATTGCTACTCGATAGGTTGTTTCAACAATAATTTCTAACTTTAAAGTATCGCATTGCTCGAATTGAAGGTGAACAAATACTATGACCTCGCTACTAGTTTCTACGAGTATGGCTGGGGTGAATCGTTTCATTTTGCAGACAGGTACTGCGAAATTCGTATGCATGTATTTCATGTCAGTGGGCAAAATAAATTTTTTCTTTTTTGAGTGAAAAAGTGTACAGCATAATTATTCAAGCTAATATCGGTTAAAATTTCATTAGGTTTAACGGGGAGACTCTTCGAGAAAGCATCAAGAGAAATGAACACTTTATTGATTTACAGCTTGGCCTGAAACCTAGACAGAAGGTTAGAATATGAATATTCCTTTTGAATCATTCTCAGAATCTCAATTCAACGGTTCTGATTTGTTGGCTTGACCGTCAAGGTGCTGGATGTTGGTTGTGGAATCGGGAGGCCGCTAAGAGAAATTGCTCGTTTCAGCTTGGCATCTGTCACAGGGCTCAACAACAATGAATATCAGATACAAAGATGAAAGAAACGTTACATTAAACGAAATGTTTATTGTATTTATATATATATACCATTTATTACAATTTTTAGATTTTACTTTTCCCTTTGCTTCTCAGGAACTGAATCGTATCGCAGGACTCGACAAGACGTGTGATTTTGTGAAGGTAATGTTCTTTCATCTATCATTTGTTTTTAATTATTCCTTCCGTGTCTTTTTCTTTTTAATTTCCTATATTTCTTCTATACTTCATTATAAAATGATAATAATTGTTCTTTTTTGAATGTGCAGGCCGACTTCATGAAAATGCCATTTCCTGATAATAGTTATGATGCAGCATATGCCATTGAAGCTACTTGCCATGCACCAGATGCAGTACGTATACATAAAACATTCTAAATTTCTGATAATATGTTATTCTAAATTGAATTTGAATTCCAATTACAGTACGGATGCTACAGTGAGACTTTTAGAGTGCTGAAACCTGGTCAATTTTTTGCATCATACGAGTGGTGCATGACTAATTCTTACGATCCCGATAATCGAGAACATCAAAGAATTAAGGTTTTGATATCCTTACTGTCCTTCTGATTTTTTTTTGTGGTTATGGTTGTTTATGTAACTAAATATTGTGCAGTGATGCAGGCAGAAATTGAGATTGGCGACGGCCTTCCAGACATCAGGGTAACTTGGCAATGCATCGAAGCTCTTAAGAAATCTGGCTTCAATGTGACTTGCATTTTCAGTTTCTTTTCTCTGATTCTCCCCAAATTTGTATTATTCATTGTCAAATCGAGATACAAAAACCCAATTTATGAATCGTGAATCACGAATCGAATCGTAAGATTCGGATCAATTCTTAAAATCATATATAAAAATAAAATATTTAGAACGTTCAACTTAAATTAATACTCCATCCGTCTACTAAATACTGTCATTTTAACTAATTCACAGTTTTTAAGATAACAATTAACTGAATGAGGTGATTTACTAATTTACCCTTTCATGAATGTCATATTCAATTTTCAAGACTTCATTAACATGTTCAATAAAAACAATTTGCTAGTGTTTTAATATTGATTCCTATAGTCTTCTCTTGTTATTGGAAATTGGAATACAATTAACTTGAATGTTGAACAAATTAATAGGAGTAGGGATCGAAAACTTAGAAAAAAAATACATTGGAAATACAAAATGATAATAAAAAAGAAATCAAAATCTCTCTAAAATGACAATATTTAGTAGACGAAGGTGGTCGATTCATACAATTTTAATATAAAAAAATCATAGCAACTAACCAAGTAATTAATACTAAAAATCATTATTTTTTTGAAGCAACTAAAAATCACCGTAATTATTTATCATTGAGTGAATATAACTAGATAAAGATTTGAGAAACATTAAGTATTTTGAATCAATCGAATCGCTTGAATCGAACGATTTGTACGATCCAGATATGATTCTAGCGATTTTGTCACGATTTTAAGACTATTTTGATTCACCCTATAAATTCGTATTGATTCAGGGGTGAATTGAAATGAATTGTACGATTTTGAAAACTATGGAGCTAATGATATCTTGTTCTTTTTTTATGTGAAGGTCATCTGGTCCCAAGGTCGAGCCGCAAGTTCACCTGTCCCGTGGTATCTGCCCTTGGATAAAACCCGATTTTCCCTGAGTAGTTTCCGGTGTAGTGCTATTGGAAGATTTATCACTACAAACATGGTAACACTAAATTAATCTATTTCTTGTTTTTTTTTCTCGGATGAGTTTTCCTTTCTATTACAAAATGTAACAGTTAACAAAATCTTTAAAAGTTGTAATTTTGGTGCTTTTTCTCACAGGTCAAGGTCCTAGAATATGTAGGAATTGCTCCTCAGGGAAGCCAAAGGGTTCAAAATTTTCTTGTGCAAGCTGCAGATAGTTTACTTGAAGGTGGAAAGTGAGTTTTCCTTCCATCATATTTGCTCATTTTTTAAAAAATGATTTTCTATTATATAATGCTTCACAATAATTGCATGACTTAATACTTTTTAACGATGACCATTTTGTTAATATATTATAGGAAGGGGATTTTTACGCCGAGTTTTTTTTTTCCTGGTTCAGAAACCCACTCAGGGAGCCAGTAAAGTTGAATGCAAACCTACTTTATGTTCAGCTCTTATGTACTCAATAAGGAATTGATTTATGTTTACCATATGGCCTGTCCATGTTGGTGATTTCTTAAGAACTGTATTTTCCTGATGTTTTTATATATAAAAGTAATGAAACTAAAATCTTTGTCTGTTGATCCACGTGTTGCCATGTGGCCACTTGATGGGTTATTTATTTATTTATTTATTGCTGTATTTGTATATAATTTTGTTATTTTTATTACATTTTAAATCTACTGTCTGTGAAAAAAAATGTGATTGATCTACTCAATTTGATCTATAGGTTAAGTAATAATAACGTTAGAATTATTTAAATAGCATTAGTATCACAATTAATAAATAAATTATACAAAAATATGAGTTCATGTTCCAATAACTTCAATTCAGTTCAAAAGAAACTTCAATAAATTCAATTCAATTCGTCATAATAAGTAACAAGTTTAGTTGAATAATTTACTTCAATCCAACTCTCAAAACCGAAATTTTCATGCCCTAAAATCAAATTCAAAATTAAACTAAATAAACAAAAGGCGTTTTATCAGTATGGAGGATTCTGACCTTTAAATTTGACCCATACCAACATCAAATAACACATGACACAGAAACCTAATTTAAAGTTTACATGGTCCTTTCTTTAGCCTTTTCTTTTTTATTATGTTTTCTTTCTCTCCTTCCCCTGATTTCTTTAAAATCGTCCCCTTCATCATATGGCAATCAGCATTTCCGTCTTCGACAGTCATCGTGAATCGATTTTAAGATTTGTTTGGTTGGCGGAATGATTGTTCTGTGGAATAAGAGAATAATGAATGAAAAAGCTGAAGTATTTGCCTAGAATTTGTCATAGGGATATAATAATTATTTCTATCTATCATACAATTCATAGAATTGGTGTGGGTGGTGGTGGGGTGGAAATGTGGTGGTGGTGGTAGCGGGGGGTGGAGGAGGTGATGGTGGTGCCGGTAACAGAGTGGAGGAAGTGATGGCTGTGTTAGTTTGGATGGTGGTGGTGTCCAAGTGTGGATGGCGGTGGAGGAGACGGGGAAGGAGGTGGTGGTGGTGATTGTGACGGTAGCGGAGTGGAAGAAGTAATAGATGTGTTGGTTTAGGTGGAAGAAGTGGTGTTGGTAATGATGGAGGAATGTGAAGTTGAAAAGTAAAGGAAAATGTTTTCCTAATTTTTTAATGGGAAAACATTATCCTTCATTCACAATACATTTTCATGTTGATTTGCACAAATTTTCCTTTGATTTATTTTCCATGTCAAATAAACGTCGAAAAATCCGTAAAATATTTTCATGCACAATATGTTCCTGTAAATAAACGAAGTCTTAGTTTTCTTTCTTTTGGTAAAGAAGAATGCAAAGCTTCACAAAAAAAAATATGTTACAAGTAAAAAAAGTTTAACATCATTAAATCATTAAACAAAGATTGCAGTAAAAAAAAAAAAGGATAATGCGTAGTTTATCACTCAATCTAGTTCACAATCTCATTTTGCAATATAAAAAATGGTAGATTCAACTCTTTCAATGAATAAATCTGAAACTTTCGTTGTGTAACTACCGAAGCACTACTTCAACTTTTTTTACAAAAGTTAACTTCCTCTATCATTTATCTCGTGCAATATGCAACGCAAAATGTATGTCACGAAAAAACAAAAATACGATAAAAAATTTTCAAAAAATAATTTTATAAACATGAAAAGTAAAATTATAAAATTTGTATTTCCAAAATTTCTTTTATACGAACTATTGTGTATGCGTGGTCAGTATATTTCAAAAGTAAATCTAATTAAAAAATGAATAACTATTTGGAAAAAAAAGATAATAACAAAGAATAATTAACCCTAAATCCACACTAGATTTTTCTACATAATCCAAGCTTTTAACCTAGTGGCCGCTTATTCACTTAATATCAATTACTCTTCGACTGCGCTTGAGGAGAGCGAGAGATCGAGGAAGAGATGAAGAGAAGGAAAGAATTCGCAGCAAAAAGGTATATTGAATTCTCAACTTCTTGTTGATTAATACTGCGGTGACATTTGACAAATAGATCTATGACGTTTTACAAATCAAAGTTTCACAAATAAGGTTTGATGATTTGAAATTATATTTGTGATGAAAATTTACTGATCTGGACTTTAGATGTAGCTAGGTTGGTTTAGATCTAGAAGAACGGATACTATAATCAAATTAATTAATAAAAATTTTTTTCTCTTTAGACAAACTTATTTCTGCATTCTAACATGGCTTATATAAATCTTACAATAACCTATTTTCAACAAATAACTAATTTAGTGGTGGAGCCTTAAATAAGTGCAATCACATTAATTTATCAAACCAAACTTTGACAAAATTGAATTTCGACGGCACCTGCTTCCTTCTTTTTTTTTTCATTTTATTTTAATATTTCTCTAATTAAGTTTAATATTCAACATGTACAACCCAAAATATATGCCAAGAAAGAACAAAAATACGATAAAAAAATTTCATGAAATAATTTTAGATACATGAAGAGTAAAATTATAACATTTTTATTTCCAAGATTTTTTTTATATGAACTAATGCGTATTATTGGTCAGTATATTTTAAAAGTAAATCTAATTAAAAAATGAATAATTATCTGGAAAAAAAGACAATAAAAGGGGGGGAAACCCTAAATCCACACTAGATTTCTGTATATAATCCAAACTGTTAACCTAGTGCCCGCTTATTCACTTAATATCAATTACTCATCGACTGCGCTTGAGGAGAGTGGGAGATCGAGGAAGAGATCAAGAGAAGGAAAGAATTCACAACAAAAAGGTATATTGAATTCTCAACTTCTTCTTGATTAATACTGCGGTGAAATCTGATCAATAGATCTATGACGTTTTACAAATCAGGTTTGATATTCTGTTGATTTGAAATTACATTTGTGACCAAAATTCACTGATCTGGACATATATATAGATGTAGCTAGGTTGGTTGAGATCTAGAAAAACAGATACTATAATCAGATTAATTAATCAAATTTTCATGTGTAGGTCGATGTTTCAAAGAAAAACAAGAAGGTTGCAGAATGTCGCCGGCGAGAATTCCCATCACAACATTTGTCCAAGTGAGTTAAGGTTTTGAATTATCAACTATGCTGTTAACATTTCCATGTTGCTAGGTTAGGATAGTTTTGTTCTATTATTCTTTCTGTTATATTTGTTGTAGTTGTTGTTTTTATAGCATATTTATTTCCAACTAACTATGTGAAGTGTTTGACTTCTCTAGAAAGGGTAGTGAAGTTGTGCTCCTTAGTGTTCAACTTTCTACGCTTAAAGGTGCATATTGCTTTCTCTATTGTCATTGTTGCTGCTACTGATTTATCTTCTGTCTAGTTGCATATTTGTTTCATCAAATTGTTTCGACTTGTTTATTAGTTGAAAAGGAACCCCAGTTGTGTTGTAATAAGAAGACACGTTTTATAATTGGACACCTGCTTTGTTTTATTAGATTAAGTTAATGTTGTTTCTTATTTCAGGGATGGTGTTAGTGAGGACAGCTTCTACCTTATGCAAGAAGAAAGGTAGTTATTTCTTGTTTATCTTTTTTCTTCTGTTTTTCCTCCATTTTTTGTGTTGTATGCCCCAAAAAAAAGTATTTATTTACTTATATATCTTTTTGGCCAGCCAAAGATGTTACTAAATTTGATGTTTTGTATAACTTTCATGCATATTCTCACTTTTTTGATTGATTGGCGACATATTAGAATCTTTTACATACGTATAATTACAATGATGGAAAATTTCCGGCACAAAATCCAGGGCAAAGGCGAAAGCTTTCCGCCGCCGCTGCTTCATCATCACAGAACCAATGCAGCACATCGGGACCCGCACATCCAGTTTCCGATGAGAAAACACTACTTTTGTGGCTGATCAACAAAGGCGGGATAAGGGAGGGCGAAACCGTCAAATGCCAAGTGAATGTTGGGGTAGCTAAGGAAGGGTTGATAAGAGCCGATGGGATTTTATGACTGTTTCTCAGTTCGATGTTCATGCTACCGTTTGAGAACATTGTCATAACACGAAGAAATTGTTCATTGCTGCAACATTTCACTAAGATATGGAACGAGGGAGAAACAACTGGAACCAAAAATTACAATAAGGTAGGTCCAAGAGTGGTTTAACTAATTCTTGTCGTATGTTTTCAGTTTTAGTTAATTTTTAAATGTCACATGTATAATGGCTAAAATTATGTGTACATTGATGATATGGCTACAGTACATTGCAGTTGCTTTATGAGCAATATTTAGAAATGGAAGGAAATAATGTTCTAAAGGATGAAACAACATAATCTACTATATCTCATATTTGATGTATGCCTGACATTTGTTTCAAATAACAATGCTTGTAATTAATCTAATTAATATCTTTCTAATACGCCTATTGTTACATAATATTGAAGTTCTTTATTAGTTGATAATTTTAGGGAATGCAATCAGACAATGGATGATAGTTGCGGTCAACAATAATTCGGATGAAGGATCGATCCTTAAGCTGTCCCAACGCATACAATCCCATTCAACAGTAAGACTCATCTTGAATGGAAAAGGACTCATCTTGATTTTTTTTTCGCTGTGTTTGAAACCTGTGCTCTACTGCAAACTCCCTTACCCTAATCTCTTCAATGCCAAGCTTATTTTCCTCAGAAGTTCCCCAAACATCGAAACTCGAGCCATTTTCGCTCCTTAAAGTTCAATAACTATGAGCGTTGTTAAAGTTCAATACCTGTGGCATAAGTTACCTCTTCATACCCAACACAAAATAAAATCTTGATTGATTTTGTGTTTACAAATCAAGGATTCTCTGCCTGTTTTTAGATTTCTATGTGGGTTGGTTGTTGCTGGTAAAGTCTTTAGTTTATAAAGCTCAAGATCAATGGGAAGGGCTTTCTGTGATTTTAGGTATTTTTATCTTCCGAGAATGTAAGATCCCGCTGATGAAAAAATCCAGATAAAAGGTATTGCTTCTCAATCTTCTCCTGTCTTCTTTATCTAAATTAAGACTACCAAGAAATCTGATTAATAGATCTGAATAATTATTATGTTATTATTGGTGTTTAGTTAGTATTTCCTTAAAACTCCTTTTAAATTGAGAGAAACCTGGATAGATATGTAATGATATTTACAAATCAGGTTCAATATTCTGATCATGTCGAAACTAATTTGGGGATGAAAAGAGAGATATACTAATATGGATATATAGATCTAGCTAAAATTGTTAAGATATTAAAGGAAGAATATACTTTATCAGGTTGTTAATTTTTTAATTAATTATTTGAATTCCTGGTGCAGGTATTTCTAGTTATGTCAAGATTGCATTACGTTGCCGGCTTGATTTCCCTTATATTTAGGACATGAAGGCTTGCCTCCTAGCAAAACCTTGCTCAATTTCTGAGCTAAATGTGGATTTTCTTTGGCAGCATCAATCATGTATTGTGAAACCTTCTCTAAATTTTGAGATCCCCTAGAATTGTCAAAGGACATTTTGGATTCTTCTTCACATTTTACTGCTTTGGTAAATTCTGTACAGTCAATGACTTCAATCTAGTTATGTGATTGGATGCTTTTGTTGATGTACCAATATTTCACTGCCAGAAGAAACTACATGAGACGAGCCAATGTCACGCGATAAAGGGCTTCCAGAAAATATTGACTCGTATTCTATATGTGATCAAAGAGGCTTACTTAAGATGGTTACTAAACCATCCAGAGCCAACTAGTGCAACTACTACTATAGTTGGTGCGACCTTGATTTTATCAAAACTGAACAAGTTGGACATAAACAACCAAACACGATTTCTCAATCCATGAATTCTTGTCCAATCCTTGAATTCAATGGCCGCATCAATCACAATATTATGCATTCAGAGAGAGATGGATCTAATCATGAAGAGAAAGGAAGAATTTGCAGAAGAAGGTATATTGAATTCTTAACTCACTGATTTTTTTTATCGTTAAGACTATGAAAATATTTGTTCAATGGTGTACAATACTCCTAATAAACCAAGAGCAATCTGAATAGATCTTATAATGTGATATTATGTTGATGCGAAGTAATGTTTTGGAAGAAAGTTTATTTACTAATCTGGATGTATTGATGACAGTGTTTTAAAAAGCGCTAGGTCAAGATTTTTAAAACTGTGGTTGATGGAGATTGGATGGGTTTAGATTTAACAGGTTGTTGATGATTTTGAATTAATTATTCAAAATTTCACAATCAAAGAAAAAACATCACAGTAGTGTTTTCTAGTGAGAATTGCACTACAACTTTTCTCCAAGTTAAAGGTTTTGAATTATCATTATGTTGAGTATCTTATTACATTGACCTAATGCCAGGTTAGGATAGTGGGAAACAAACCATAAGGAATTGTGGCCGGAAAGGTTGTGGCAGCAAGTAGAGTGGTGGTGGTGAAATTCTAGATGTTGGCAAATTATTAATGGTTTAACTCACTCGAAGATCTCATTTAAAGAACAAGATCTTGGCATATTCTAGATGTTGATAATCAGTTTATTATTGTTTGTCCAATTTTTCAATAAGAGATTCTGTTTTAAAAATTGTACAGTAATCGCTTACTTATTACATAATTAAAGAGGAAGGAAAGAGGATAAAAGAAAAGAAAGAATGAGAAGATGATTTAGTTTTTTATGGGTGTCATTTTTGCTATTAATAAAGTTTTTAAATGCGTATGAATGATTGTTTGATTCAACTTATGTCCTTTCAATTGTAATTAATAGAGGTAACGTAAGCAGAATGTTCATATGTATTTGATAATTAGTGGATTTTTTTAAAGGAAATAAGGTAAGATTGTGTTTTATCTCTGTAGCTAGTACGGTGAACGAGTAGAGCCGATTTTTGACTTGTTTGTAGTTATTTCTTTAATTTTTAAATGAATACGAGTCAAGTTCGAGTTCAAGCTCAAAATCATTTTGTGTTCGACTCGTTTAAGTGTTTGTTTATTCGTGACAACTTATTTATTTTTCGTGAACAGACTCTTTTTTTTGTTGGAGACATTATTTCTAATTCAATACATAATTTAAACTAGGTCATTAGTTTATTTTTGTTGCATTAGTTTAATTTTGTAAAGCAATACTTTATTTTAAGTTCTAATAAGTTTTATCTTGATATGTAATAATAATAATCGAGCTAATTCACAAACATTTATCGAGTAAATTTACGAATTTGTTTACGAACCTCTAATTGAGATTGTTCACGAGTTAACGAGCCAATCTTTGATTTGTTCACGAACTGTTCATTTATAATCGAGTCGAGCCTTTATCGAATCGATCATCGAACTGTTCACGAATAACTTGTCTCATTTACAGCTGTATCGGTAGCTAATGGGGATCATTGTCGTTCTTCGTATCGTCCATTCCTTAACTATTTAATTTATTATGATTATGTTTCTAGTATGGTTTTTTTAATAAACTTTTTGGTCACTTTTTGCGGAGGTTTCTTCATCTTTCTCTTTCACTTATAAAAAAAATGTTTCTAGTTAGAGTTATCAATTTGTGTATTTTAGCTATTCATTTCATTTTTTTCCATTAATAAAATTTTGAGCTCTTCTTTATTGAGAAGGGTTTTTAGGGTTGTATGCTGGCGTATGTTCCAGTATGGGCATGAAATTTGATTGTAACGATGGATGCCAAGATTTACTGGTTTGAATTGTAAACAAATTAAACATGAACAAGTCAAAGATTGATTCGTTAATTCGTAAACAAACTCAATCAGAGGTTCGTAAATAAATTCGTGAACTGACTCGGTAATGTTAGATTTTGATTACAAAATCTGTTACGATATCATTTTAATTTAATTAATTTGTTTAATATAGATTAATATTAGATTAGAATTTGAGTTTGAATTTGTATTTTGATAATTTAGGATTTAATTATCTTGTAAACTTATAAAAAATTATTGAAGAATTCATGAAATGCAACTTTGCAATGTCCAACCCAAATATATGCCACGAAAAAACAAAAATACTATAAAACAAATTCAAGAAATAATTTCAGATAAATGAAAAGTAAAATAATTTTATTTCCAAAATTTCTTTTTTATGAACTATTGTGTATTTTTTGTCAGTTTATTTCAAAAGTCTAATTAAAAAAATGAAAAATTATCTGGAAAAAAGACAATTAAAAGGAAAAAAAACCCTAAATCAACTCTAGATAGAAGTATATAATCCAAAATGTTAACCTAGTGGCCGCTTATTCACTTAATAACAATTACTCTGCGACTGCGCTTGAGGAGAGTGAGAGATCGAGGAAGAGATGAAGAGAAGGAAAGAATTTGCAGCAAAAAGGTAAATTGAATTCTCAACTTCTTCTTGATTAATACTACGGTGACATCGATCTATAACGTTTTACAAATCAGGTTTGATATTCTGACGATTTGAAATTATATTTGTCACGAAAATTTACTGATCTGGACATAGAGATGTAGCTAGAGGTTGGTTGAGATCTAGAAGAACAGATACTATAATCAGTATATTTAATCAAATTTTCACTTGTAGATCGATGTTTCAATGTAAAACACTAAGGTTGCAGAATGTCGCCGGCGAAAATT
>CATIWQ010818808.1:0-10760 GCA_949673415.1 Euphorbia schlechtendalii
ATATATGTATGATAAGTTAAGAGGCTGTTAACTTTGATAGATACTTGTAACATTTTCATTAATAATAAATTTAGTCAATACATAGGAAATGTCATAAACTAAATTTTACACAATAAGTGCTATTACAAGATTGCTATTCTATTATCTATCTACGGGTCTTGGGGTCACACGGATAAGGTTATTGCAAAGAAGAAGAGCCTCTGCCTCTTGAATGGTGTTGATGTTATTGTTGATGTTGTTGTTGTTGCTCTAAAGAACGTTGCGATCTTAGATTAATATGAGCTTTATGTTGTTGGGCTGCCTTGCGAGTATCATCAATTACTTTCTCCCCTTTTGATATATGTTCCGTCACCATTTGTTGGAGATAGGTATTGAAGGAGTAGATTGTAGTTTGAAAATCCTTTTACTTCTTCAAATTTTCTCTTCTTTTCATGCAATCCTTCACTTATCTCCTTGATAGACATGTGATAAGTGTATAATTACACTTATTATCATTATAATTTTACACACTATACACTATATTTTAAGTCATTTTTATACTTCATATAAAAGATTTCATGTGGTATGTAGTTGTTTTTTATGTAAATGCAGATACTAGGTAAATCTTTGGAGTAAAATGATCAAAAGTGGAATTCTATGAAAAAAGAGTGAAAAAGGTGCAAAACGATGCGTGGAACTTAAAGATTTGGCTTAAGATTGAAGCTGTCAAAGATTGGTGAAGTTGTAAGGAGAATTCTGAAGAAAAATGCAATTCAGAGTCTCGATAATCATTCACGGTCATGACTTGTTCTTCTTTAGAACAGAAGTCTGCCAATCAAAGATTCACGGTCGCAATATGTATATCATGGTCACGACTTGGATGGTTTTCTGGTTTTATCTTCTTAACTACCAACCGCTATATAAGCATGATCAACCGCCATCAATTTCCATCAACTACCAATGAAAAGACACTTATCAGAAGTCAACCAATCATGAAAAGGTGCCTATCCATTATGGATTAGATTGAAGCTTCTCAACCAATCACAATGAAGTGATGTAATCTTTCACCAATGGACATTACTCTTCGTATGGATAGACGCAACCCTTCAAACTCTATAAATAAGGCTCCAAACTTCACAATTTCATATAGCAATGGATGTGGTAAGAAGAATCAGGGTTACATATAGTGTGTGTATAGATAGAGAATTCACTAGGTTCATAAAGTGTTAGCAAGAAAATGTTTAAGTGATTCAAATCCTTGTTTCAATCACTAGATTTCTCTATATTCTCAAGCGATTATTGTATAAGTGTACTTGCAAATCATTTATCAATAAAAGTTTTCATTCTTCAATATTTGTTTGTTCGATATTCACAAAGAATAGCATCTTAGAAGAGGTTCTGTACGGGCCGAGACTGAATTTAAAGTAGACGTAGGAATTGCAGGAATTGACGACACCCATTAAAGAGTGGATACGATTTGATCAACTTTAGCTTTCACTTTCATACCTTACAACCTTTCTTTGCTTTCTGCTTATACTTTCTATTTCAAAGTTTATAATATGTCTATGTGTCATAATGCGTATTTCGTGTTAAGTTCTTTATGTTAATCAAGTTATATGTGTTGGAGTTAATTTTAAGAGTAGTTTCAGGGTTAACAATATCATGTATAATCACTGGATCTGTGATAAAATGCTGTTTAGTGAGCCAACATTTTTGGAATGGTAACCTGCTAAATGTGGCTATATGAGAGTGACCCGTACTAAGCATAGTATTGATGTTGTCTAGGTTTAGATAATCATCTTAATTCGTTTGCGCTAGGTTTAGAAAAGTCATTTCATTTGTTGCTCTGCGGTCAATAATTGAACATCTAAGTTTTTAGAACTGAGTCTGTTAGATTAGTTTAGTGAATCGTAACATCTTTGTTAAACTTGCATGCTTTCTCTGTTATCCTTATTTCGTAGGGAAAATCTGTATATTTAGATTCTCTAATCTTTCATACCTATATTTACTCATTCTTCATTCTAACCCTTCTACCCAAAATACCAAATTTATTTTATTTTCTTTATTTTATCATCCTTGTTGATCTTTAGAACTAGTCCTTCCTTGTGGGATCGATATCTTTTAAAACTACATTGTAACTGTATACTTGCAGTTATCATCATTTTTCTATTTTGATAAGGGGTATTGACAACACCTATATTTCATGTGAACAAGTTTTTGGAACTGTTGATATACAGTCGAATCTTGTAAACAAACTATTAAACTTATCAGTAGAAAAGTGATGAACAACATGCCTTGGATTTTCTTCACAAATTCTTGGAGGAGGAGGAGGAAGAGGTAGAAAAGACTTGGTAGCTGCTACTTTTTCTTCTTCTTCTTCTTATCTTAACTTCACCTCAACTTCCCTTTGAGTGTGAGTATTTAAGTTCATGTTCTTCCTTGCTTGACCTTGGGGTTGGGCAGGTGTAGCTCTTGCCCTTGGTATTGTAGGATAAACCTTACTTCTTTAAGCCCTCGCCTTTACTTTTAGACTAGTTGGAGCAGAGGTGGTAGAGATTTGCACAAGTTAAGCTGATGGGCACTTAATCATTAATCCCCTCAGTTAAAACCTCATAATCAACCACAAAGGCATCATCATCTTCCTTGAGGACATTTTCAAGGAATACAAAGGGCACCACCTTTTTTTTCTTCAGCTTCACATCCTAAGCCTTGGTGTAATTTTGATGGACTTGGTTGCACTTAAATTTCTTGAAATGTTGGAAGTCGAGGCTCTTATTTAAGGGTGTGGTGGTCTCTCTAGTTCCTTCTATCAACTTTGAGATGTACACCCTCACAGATTTTGCTATTATTGTGATCAGATACACATAGTGATAGAGGGTTTTCACTTTGGTGAGATGATGGAGAATCAACACAAGACAATTTAACTGCTTCCCCTCAATCATATGGTATACCACACACCTCTCAAAATAGGTGTAGCTATTGAGAGACCAAGTCTTGGGTAACATCATCTTTGATTAGCAGCTTATGGCAAGCTCTTGCCTTCCAATTCGTTTCGGATGCAGAGATTTCTCCGGAGCTATAATCTGTTGGTGACTCCCAATCCTCTAGGACAATAACTGGTTCTTTGTCCCCATTTCTCCTTAGCATAGTGCCTTTCAATGATATGTGCAAGATGCTGCCAATTAGCTTTGTAGAGATAAAATATGAGGTCTTCTCAATCTCTATCATAAGTATGTCAAGTATCCCCTCAATAGTGTAGAGATAAGAGTAGAACTTCCTTATCAACTCCTTGATTACTGGCCCATTAAGTAGTAGAAACTGGCTTAAATTTTATTATCTTATTACCCTATGCATGGTCTTGTTTCTCAACAAACCATCATAATCCACTTCAAACACAAGAACCAAACTCCTATTCTGCTCCCTAGTTGGCCTTGACAAAGGCGGTTCCATGGGGTTAGATGATATTCTCAATCATGTCGTCAATGTTAGCATACGTGTTTCTTTTCGATTGGCTTTGAAGGATGAGAGTTTATTTCCTTAGATTTTCTTGTGAAGACGCCATTGCAGAGAGATTTTGAGAGAAATAAAGTTAAGGTTCTTGAGAGAAATTTCTTTGAGAGTTCAAATTTGTAAGTAGCTTTCTCTCTCCAGCAAGCTCTTCCTTATAAAGCCTCTCCAACTACAAAAAAGCATGTGGCGCTCTCATAAGCCAAGATCAAGTTTAAACGGTGAGATTGAATAAGGATTTAATGGGCATAGTAAAATGGTTTAGTTTTAGTTTCAAACGGTTCCAATTCAAAATGCCCTTTCAATAAAGTGGCTTTTGAGAATTTAACCAGGAAAAAAAAACTAACAGCGTTACTTTAAAAAGTAAATGGGGTTAAATACATGTTACCTCATTCCACTAAGTTAAGACTTGATTTTCAATACTTAGCTATTTTTCTGGGATTTTCTTCACATTAGGTTTGCCATTCAAATTAGCTCTCTGAAAATGTTAAATTGCTCCTTTGCTAATGGTTTGGTGAAAATGATAGCTCGCTATTCCTTTAAAGGATCATACTTCAGTTAAACATCTCCCCTTAGCACATGAACCCTTATGAAGTCATGTCTAATGTTGACATGCTTCATCCTACCATGCTGAACTTAATTCTTGGATAGGTCAATTGCGCTCTTATTATCACACATAACTTCAAAGCATTTTGACTTTATACCATAATCCTCTAGTTGTTGCTTAATCCATAGCAGTTTTGCTATGCAACTTCCTTCCTCCATGTACTTAGCTTCTACAGTACTTAGTGCAATAGAAGTTTGCTTCTTATTGTATCATGAGACAAGGAATTCTGCAAGGAAATGGCATCCTCTTGTGGTGCTTTTCCTATCGAGCTTGTCTCTTCTATAATTTGCATCTGTGTATCCTTTAAGAGTAAAATCCAAGCTGTTGGGATACCATAGGCCTACATCAATTAAACCTTACAAGTATCGGAGACTTCTTTTGACTGTTGCTAATTGAGATTCTTTGGGGTCAGCTTGATAAAGCGCGCAATAGCACATAGAATATTGAATATCAGACCTACTAGCTGTTAAGTAAAGGAGAGAACTAATAATAACTCTGTAGAACTTACTATCTACAGGCTTACTAGCTTCATCCTTACTCAATATTGTGTTAGTGGCCATGGGAGTGGACATTAGTTTTGAATTCTCCATATAAAACTTCTTCAAGACATCTCTAGCATATTTCACTTAGCTAATGAAGATTCCATCTTCTCTTTTCTTGATATGCAATCTAAGGAAAAAGTTGAGTTCCCCTATCATTGACATTTAAAACTCACTCTTTATCTACATGCTGAACTCCTTGCAAACCTTTTCATCAATTGCTCTAAATGTGATGTCATCCACATAGATTAGGACTAGCAACACATCTTTCTTTCTTTGCTTGATAAATAGAGTTGTATCTGCTTTTCCTCTTAGTTGATTAGTCTTTTATACCAAGCATGAGGTGCTTGCTTCAATCCATAAAGAGCTTTCTTCATTTTGAAGACATGCTTGGATTCTTCACATCTTCAAAGCTTGGGGGCTATCACACATAAACTTCCTCTTGAATGAAGCCATTTAGGAATGAACTCTTCACGTCCATTTGAAATAGTTTGAAATACATATGAGATGTAAAAGAACATAGTATCCTAATTGCTTCAAGATGAGCTATAGGTGCAAAGGTATCATCATTTTCAATCCCTTCTTGCTAGTTGTAGCCTTAAGTAACAATCCTAGCCTTATTTCTAACAACAACGTCATCTTCATCAAGCTTGTTCTTGAAAATCCATTTGGTGCCAATGATTGATTTTCCTTCGTGCTTAAGAACTAGATCCCAGATATCATTTCACATGAACTAATCCAATTCCTCTTACATCGTGATCTTCCAGTAGTCATCTCCTTCTACATCTTCAAACTTCTTAGGTTTAACCAACGAGATGAAAGCTGGATGGCTCATCATCATGCTGCGTTGACCTCGCTTCATCATTAGATTATGAACATCATCTACAATACTCTTGATTAGGCAATTGCGATTACTTTTAATCTCTCTTGGAAGACTCGAATCTACAATTGGAGTCTCTGCATTAGGTTATTGCGGTTGAGGTTGATCTTTTGCTTTGTTGAAGTTAATTAAGAGATTTTCATTAGCTTTAACTTCCTTATTTTTTGGCTCTTGGGCTGAGGAATCTCCAACATTTCGTATTAGCACCTTTTGGAAGTGAGGACCACAGGTTTATTTATTTTGATTTTAACCATCTTTACCTGAAAAGAATCAAATGGAATATTCTATCTTCATAAACAGCGTTGAACGCATAAGTGTCTTTATATTCTAAGTATCTCAATAAACTCAGTTTTTACTAAAATAAAAGGTACTGAACATAGCTAAGTTATATCTCATAAACTATGTAATACTCAACCTACTCAGCTTTTCTTTCTCTAACCCATAACTTGATTAAAACTCAGTCAAATTGAGTTATTTTCCCTTAAACAAAACTCAAGTAAAACTTGTCTAATTAAGAGTCTACTTAATACCTAATTAATTTCACTATCCTATTCAGTTTGTTATTTCCAAAACGTTTAAGTACTGTGAAGTACTATTAACTTGGGCTCAACAATCTAGCATGCATCCACAAGGGGTTAGCACAATTTATATAGCACATCACAAGTAGGGGTTATTTATACCAAAAAATACTAAATTATTCATGTACAAATTTATATTAGGGTGATAATTAAAAGTGTGGCACTCGATTGATTTTCAAAAGTGGAAATTCAAATTTCCAAGGGATTTTTCTTGCAAAAAAAATTTATTTTGTACTTAACATTGCTTATTTTACTTATTTGGAGATGTTACTTGACATATTGTGATTTCGGTTATCGAGGAATGTTGATTCCTGTCATTGGGGATGCCAAATATGGAGCAAAAGAATGAAATCTAGGTGAAAAAAAGACACAAGGAAGGGTTTTGGGAAGAAAAATGACTGATGCCCAAATAATTGGGCCGGTGGCGGTCTAGCTGACAACCACCTAGGTTGGTGCCAGTATAAGTTTCTGGGGGCGGACTGGTTCCTACATGGGCACCGGTCGAACTCCAAAGGCCCCAAGGAACACATGATTTTTTTATCTAGATTTTCTATTTCTTGCACAAGATAGGTGAAAAATGAATTTTTAAACCAAGGCAAAATCTATTTGGAGTAGTACCCCTATAGTATAACCAACACCTTTGTTGTTGTGTTAGTGCCTCTTTAGTAATTACAGGAGCGCTGTTTCAACTAGAGGGGCATCGAACTAAACTCCATTATCACCCCCCAAAACCCCCAAAAGCACAAAAAACACGCAATCAAGCCCAAAAGTCTCCTAAACTTAGAAGCTCACCCCTTCGATGTTATCCCTATGATTTTTGAGAAAAAAAACTCCAAGAAAAGAGTCCCCCTGGGCCTTTTTTGTTGATTTTGTTGATGATTTATAGATTAAAGACCAAAAATTAAAATAAAAAATGCTAGAGATATTTTAGTGATTTTGGATTCTATAGAAATATATTTGATAAATCTACCCAATATCTTAAGACCCCAAATAAAGAAAAAGCCAAGAAAATGGAAGAAAATCAAAAGAAGAAGACTTTTCACCCATTTTCAAAACTTTCCTACTAAATTTTCTATTTTCTCTCTCTAAATATTCTCTCTACCCAATTATGGTAAAAATGATGCTCTCCTTTCTCTTTAAAGTTTGAGCTTATTAATACAATTTCAGGTCAGCTAAAAAAGGAAAAAATAGGATAAAAATGGTAAAAGGGGAAAACCGTGTAAAACACACGGTGCCCCTCTAGCTTGGCCAGCAACGGCCTAGCAAGAGGACTGCCACCAGTCAAGGTACACCAATGCCAGTCTAGGTGGAGAGGTAACAAATTGACGGCAGGGGCACCATGTTGGTTAATCAAGACAGTAATTGAAAATGTATAGGTTACAAGGAGAAAATTCAAAAACTTAAAATTAACTTGAGGATCTCCTAAGCATGCCATGATTTTTATAATCTAGGTTAAAATGTTCTATAGATGCTTTTAGGTTTATAAAACATATAAAAGAAACCTAGCATCTAAAGTTTAAAGCATTAACAGTTGATGTGTACTTGATCTCTCTTTTGGTAGAGGTGTTTCCTTTTGAGCAATTCCGATGGCACAAGCTTCCAAACTAGGAGAGCCTTTTTGACTTGATCTATACGGATCTTTACAGACCAAAACCTCGAAGAAGTAGAACCCGTCGATTAATAGCAGTTGCTAGACTACTTCTAAATCAACCCAAAAATCTAAAATAGAATACTCACTTAAACTTTGAGCCTTCTAAAATAACTCTTCAATTTGTTGGGAGAAACTCATGGAGGATCTCGCACAACAAAAAAAGAGGAGAGTAGAAATCAGAGAGAAAACAAACTCAAAGCTTTTTGGTGTGTATGAATTAATGAGAGGCTAGAAGTCTATTTATAGGGAAAAATGGGTTAGACTCCCCCTATAACTCTACATGGGATGGGATAAACCCATCCCATGTATAGTGGGTCAATCGCGCGGGTCATGGTGACCCACGGGTTTACCCACGCGTCACATGAGGGAAGCCCTACGGGCTTCCCTTATATGCCGCAAGCCCAAACTTGCAGCCCGTGCTAGCGGGCTTGCCACTGCAGGACCGCGCAAGAGCTACCATGGGCAGCACTTGTGCGTTTTCTTTTCGGGCCTCACTTGCAACAGGAAAATTCCCTATCTTTTCCCTATCTTTTCATTATTCCTTTGAATTATTAATTCGGTTAAACCAATTAATAATTCCTCTCACTGATTTCACAACTTGTATTTTCGATACAGACCCAGTCCATAAGTTCTTTACATTATCTAATAAAGACCCAAAGTGTGGGACCTCATAGGAAACCAAAGTATAGAGCCACTAGAGGTTAACCTAAACTTGGCTTCCAACCGAGGAACCTTTAGGCTTAGTGTTCCAAATTGTGATGGAACCTGATATCTCTAGATGATCAAATGGGCTTTCTAGCAAAGGCGTATGATCCTCGAATACTTAGAATGTCACTTGCCTGTGACTTGATCCGGTTCTGTAGTAGTAACCCATACAATACACTTCTTCCATCAGGTTAAGTACCATCTAGTTTATTGAGCTGAGATTAAGTGTCAACTCATGTAATAGTCGTAGCAATCTTAGAATTAGACTTATTCACGAAGAACACCACTCAGCGGTTTTGTATCTTGATTATCTAGAAACCCGTTCCATCAATCATATACTCTGATAAAAGGTTTATGAGTGTGTCACTTCAATAAGGGGCCCTAAGGTACATCTCCATTATATTACTATATCAGGAGCGATGGATCCCATCTTGACTACACAACTTACCAACATGTGATCATCACTATACCCATAATCACCTATGTCATCCTAATCGCCAGGGTATGAATAAGTATGACCCAAGGTATAACAACTCCTACATAAGGTAACTGGTATCTCAGGTTTGAGGATACTCGTACTGCTACTGCAATAAGACATGATACCAACACATGGATATAGTTATTTTTGAGTGTCTATCTTACGGTGGTCTCTAATGTATTACCCAAATACATTCATGTGTTAACTCAAGGTACCACCTTCAGCTCATGAGATTGACCACTTAGAACCAATCCAAGGAGTAAGCCTACACATACTAGTCTATCTGCTCTATTAATGTCCAGTCTCAATGGAACTATGACTAAGGATATTTAGACTATTCATAGTAACACATATGTGCAGTTCTCACTCCACATAGCTCCCACTATCTCCTTACACTTTGACGCTATGAATTAGTCACTAACTTTGTTTCATCAATGAGCATATACATATCCAAAAATAACTGATACCAGCGAGATACAATTAAAAAGAAGCACCGATAAGTAACAAAATGCCTTTGATTATTATTAATAATTCAAAATTGTTTTTACATTATAGCTAATAAAGACATATCTCTCTAATTACCTCTACGACATACATCATGTCTAATAATCTCTCACTTGCACTAGAGCCAATTGGCCATGCACTTTATACCATACTCGTTAACATGCTGGTCATGCTTAACCTGAGTCAATGGTTTTGTTAGCCCATCTGCTAGATTCTGATCCGTTTGGACGTATTTTAAAATTATACCCTTTTTGGCTACCATCTCATTTACGAGATGATACTTTTTGAGTATATGTTCGTTTCTATGACAAGACCGTGGTTCCTTTTCTTGAGCAATAGCCCTATCATTATCGCAATAGTCCGCTATCAGATTTACAATGTTGGACACCATATCAAGATCACCAATAAATCTCTTAAGCCATACAGCTTACTTAGCTACTTTTCAGGCAGCTAAATACTTAGATTCTGTGGTTGAAACGGTAGTAGTATCGTATTTGAAACTCTTCCAAACAATTGCCCATCCATTAAACATAAACACATAACTTGACTTGATTTATATGGATCCCTGTTAGACTGAAAAATTGCAGCGGTTTATCCCTTTAAAGTGAGATCACCTTCTCCATGTACTAAAAACATATCCTTAGTCCTGCGTAAGTACTTGAAGATAGTTTTAACGGCCGTCCAGTGCTTCTCACCTAGGCAGATTGAAATCTGCTCATGACGCTCAACGCATGTGAGACGTCAGGCTAAGTGCATACCATAACATACATGATGGACCTTACCGCTAAGGCATAAAGTTTTCCATTCATGCGTAGTCTCTCTTTTTGTGTTCTCGGACACTCTGATTTAGAAAAGTTAATCCTGGGAGACAGAGGGAGAAAACCTTTTGTTGACTGCTCAAGGTTAAATTGTTCATGACTTTTCTACTGATAAGTTTAATAGTTTGTTCACAAGATTCGGCTATATATCAATGGTGATAAAAACTTGTTCACAAAAAATATAGGTGTTGTCAGTACCTCTTATCAAATAGAAAAATGATGATAACTGCAAGTATACAGTTGCGATGTAGTTTTAAAATATATTGATCCCACAAGGAAGGGCTAGTTCTAAAGATAAGCAAGGAAGATAAAATAAGGAAAATAAAATATAATAAATTAAAGTTTTAGGAAAGAAGGGTTAGAATGAAAAATGAGTAAATATAGGTATGAAAGATTAGAGAACCTAAATATATAGATTTTTCCCTATGAAATAAGGATAGCAAGGAAAACTTGCAAGTTCAACAAAGTTGTTACGATTCACTAAATGGGCTGGGCTGAGTTTAATGTCATTAAC
>CATIWQ010818814.1:0-15422 GCA_949673415.1 Euphorbia schlechtendalii
TTATATTTAAAATTTAAATATATTTTGATTTATTTTTATATTTTTATTATTTAATTTAATAAAAAAATTTATAACCAAAAAAATATTCGTGAGCCCGGACCGGGTTTGGGAATTACCTTGTAAATCCAGCTCAAGCCTGGCCCGAGACCGAAATTCTAAAGTATGGGCTTGGGCCGGGTTTGGGTTAATATTTTTATTAAAAAGCCCGCTAAGCCCAGCCCGTTCAACGAACAGGTCTAATTCTAGACTTGAAAACAACATATATTCAGGTGTTTCTCCACGCATGACTCTATTTGTCTCACATAACTTCCAAATTCATGGTCATGGACTTATTGATCGATAATAAATCACTGTTTAATTCGATTAATAACTAAATCGTCGTTGATCTTTATATTTTTTGATTTTAGCACCATCTTTATTATCCAGTCTAAAAATGCAACAAACCTTGCACTCATAAACTATTTATTATTTCTTTTATCATTATATCAAGAAAACAATGCAATTAGTTAAAAGTGCCACTGAAAGCAGAGAGAAAAGTCTTGAGCCACAGCAGAAAGGTGAGTTCAGCTTTCTACCAAAACGACAAAAAGAAATTATCTTCATAGGAAACGACACAAGATTACTCTACAACTGAAACAAATATGTCACCACCTTTCTGGCTAAGATAAATTCAGGTGAAATCAAATTAAAAAAAATTCATCTTTTCCAGATGAAGAAACGAAAGCTTTTCCATTCTAGACTTTAATCTGATAAAAGCTCAGAAACTCAACACAAATCTTTGTAGAAATAATATGTCAATAACGCACATCAAAGTTACTTACTGAATCATATAACTAACAATCTAAAATTCGGAACGACAAATTCCGCATCCATGAAAATCAATCAAAATAAAATTAAAAAAAAAACGAAAACAAAGCAGCAAATGAACTGAAAACCAACTGATGAGCAGATTGTTCTTACTCATCAGTCCTTTTACGCTTATTCCCTTTCCCGATAGAAACACCGAAAAGCTTAACTTCAGCATCAGCCTCCTCTTCAACCTCCGCACCATCGCCAACACGGTTCAAACCATCATTTCCCAGGCCCATTACACGATAACTCTCAATCCCCGCTCTTTGCACATCAATCATGTAATACGGGGTCCCCTCATTCTCCCTCTGATTCTCGCACCGGTAGAAAAAGATGGAGTCTTTTTGGCTCAGACTGTTCATCCTGAGAAAGTGCCTCCACCCTTTTGTAAACACGAAAGTCTGAGTACTCTTCCAAAATGAGTACCGAAAAGTCCACGGCCTATAATGCTTGTCGTAAAAAGTCAACTCCACCGACCTTTTCTCGCCTTCCTCTCTCATTCCTAGGTTCGTGCCGGCCAGTGGGGGGAAGTGCCGCGTCGCGTATTCTTTCGGGATGTGTAACCCCTTGACGTGGGTAACGTCGGTTTGCGTCAGCTCCTTTCGGAAAAGGAGTTGGCACGAGATCCCGACCATGTCGAATCCCGTCGCTACGGATTGACCCGCGAGAAAGCTAGCGAATTTGGTGGGGTAGGTTTTGTCCTTGATCATCTCGAGGACCTCCTCGCTCGAGAATTGGCCCTGGAATCTCGTCTCTTGGACGGTGTAGGCCGACATTGGGAAGTTCAGCGGGGCATCGCTTCTTTGGAGTTTGATCGCGGCTCTGTCGTAAGCCATTGCCGCATCTTCTTCCACGTCATAGGTCCCGAGCCAGAACGCCTTGTACTTGAAGGCGATTCGCGAGCCCCACTTCCTGCTCCTTAGCCAAATCACACCTCGGAATTTCGAAGATGACTGGCTGCCGCTGGTGTAGTTCAAAGTCGAGCTAGCAGCATTCGCCATGTTAAGACTCAGACCCAACTCCATTGACAATCTTCCGAGGAGATATTATTTTTTACCAGGGAAAACGAGATGATGAACGAATGTAGTGCAGAAACTACACTAACTAAGCCTCCATTTTATAGGCAGAAGGGACAGAAACAGTTGGACAAACATTTAATTTACAGGACGCTCAAAGGCTCGGTTATGGTAACTATGAGTTATAATTGTAAGTCTCAAACTTAGAAGCCATGTATAAAAAAAATGACAGTTTCAGACTCTAGCTGGGCAGTAATCATTTTTGGTAAGTTGCTGAGGGATTCTTACTGTTATAATGTAAAAAATAGAAGAACGAAATTACGCGGAAAGACCATATAGATGTGCATAAGAGCAAGTCCACCTTAGACTTGAGCTACATTACCATACATTGAGATTAAATTATGCAATTATGACAGTAAGCAATTTGCTGTTTACATGAAAAGACGAAATGGCTAAAATTCAAGATGAGTACAATTCCATTACAACACAGGAGTAGTTTACATTTTTTCCTTATTCTGTATTCCACAAGGTTTATGTCCTTCATGGAAAATATACGAAGAAGATATATTAAACAGCCTATAAAATCCTAGGAATATATGTCATATTTGCTAGGAATATATTCTGAAACTCAAACTTCACATATTTGAGCTAAAACAATAATGGTAAAGTCACAATTTTAATTACTTCATATGCTGCTAATCATATTTTAGTTCAACTACAATGAAGTATTCCTTTTTCCTTCTTAGTAAATTGAATTATTTGCTTCTTAATATGGAAGTAGAAAATTTAAGTGACAATTTAATTCCTCTTTTGACTGTACTTTCGTACTAACAAAATTAAGATGAAAGATAAGCATTCCTAAATGTACTATATTTAAAACTAAGAAAATTCATTTTAAAATATGCAAAAATAAGCTCATTTCCTGTCAAGTAAATTAAATAACAGATACATTGTAACGACAGATAAAAGCCTTACTTACAAAAGCATAACATCTTTTTCATAACTCACAAGATATCACCTTCTTTGAAAATCTTATGAAGCAAATTCAAATTCTTGAGCTTATTTAAATCACAAAACAATATTCAATGTATTATTCATGAAATGAAAATCACAAATTTGCATTTCTTCGAGTATACAGTATCCGAATAATGCAGACATGTTACAGATTCTTCTGTAATCCGTTTAAATACAAAATTTGTAATCCATTTAATTACAAAATCTGTAATCCGTTTAATTTCAGATTCTAATTGTACCTTTGACTCTATTTCTAACTATTTATTGCTTTGTCTCATTGTGTATAAGAAGGTAAAAAGTAAATTATCAAATCAATTCTTTTTTTTTTCTGAACTGCAAAGAAGACAACAAAACATTCTTCAATTCTCTCTTTTCAAATTTAAGAAGTTAGTTGAAGTACTAGCATTAAACATATATTTTTCAAGACAAAAGACACTTTCAGATAACCAGAAATAGAACTAAATGGTTAAAGAAGGAAAGGATGTAAGATATTGGATAAATGGTCAAAATCTGATCATCAATGAAAATGATATAACCTAAAATGTAGATTTTCTTTCAAGTAATCATCACCCTATGCCTAAAGCAGGATTTAGCATTGCCTACCTCTATATAGGAAAATGAACTTACAGAAAGGTGTTTAAGCAAAAATGGTCTGGTTTCTTTCATTCTATTATTCTTCTATTTTGATCTGTTGAAACAACTTATGCAGGAGTTTATTATTCCCCAATGTAATTATGGGTGAAATGAAATGAAGCTAGGATTTATGCCTTTCTACCTTTATTCTAGTCCAACCAATAGAGGACTTTGACAATTATAAAGAAATAAAATTTATAAGAATAAAAATTCAAATAATCACAAAAGTATTTTGACCCTTTCCATTATTGGAGGACAAAAATATTTTAAAGCACATGACATTATTATGATGAGAAAAGAAAATTCCGTTCCTTACTATTAAAATGTAAATGAACAAAATACTAAGCAGTTTCTTTTAAAATAATTTAATCACAAATGTATCATATTACCTATATTTCAAGTTTTCAAGACTTCCTAATTTTGAGAAGGTTATATATTTTTTTATATGTAGTGTTAAGAACACCAAATTCAGTCAACTGGCATTCACTGAGGCGCACATAGTGTTTCAAAATTCAGAATTCTTTCTTAATAAAAGTTTCTGTTTTTGTTTTTACTTTTTGTATGAGATTTATAACTAATGTTACATTTTCTTTGTTTGATCTTTTCAGCAAAATAGGCAAACGTACTTTGGAAATTATTGGCAGATGCTACAATTCTTTCATGTTATTTTGAGGCAATGATGAGTTTTATTAGTAAACATTAAACAGTCTTATTAACACTTTCTGCAACACTGCAGATTAATCCCCCAGTAAAACCATTAAAAAAATCCCATCAAATTGACTAAATAGATGGTAATCCAACAAATAAATATTGAATTACTTCTAACATGTAAGGCACATATTGAATTACTTCTAACATGAAAGAGAAATAGATTATGGGAATGATATCCTGCCTAGCATCGTTTTATTTCATGTACCTTTCGGTCTGCTCGGTTGTAACTTCATGACAGATTGCTTTTAAGTACCATTTTTTGGTTCAATTCCCTGTATATACTGGTTTACGTTTTTCGGCAAATGCAGCTAAGCCTTCCAAGCGATCTTTTGTGTTCAACGTCTGTCCATAACATTCTTCTTCTAGTTCCAAACCTGATGCCAAATCCATCTGTATTCCCTCGTTAATCGCTCGTTTTGCCATTCTTATTGCTATTGGGCCCTGCCAATACAATGTTTAAGTATAAATTAAGAGATAAGTATGTTTGTTCCAATGTGAAACATGACTTAAGTATGATATTATTGTAATTCAACAAAACCAATGGTTCGATTCCCACAAAAAATGGTTTGTTTCGAAGGAAAGAGGTTTATACCTTCTGATTAATTTCACGGGCTACTTCAAGAGCCTTTACACGAGCTTCACCAGCAGACACAGAGTAATTAACAAGGCCTGAAGCAACGTACAGGTTTTTATTGTCAATTAAATTGGAGAGAAAGGAGAAAAGAATAGAAGTAAGCAATTAAACCAACACATTAAAAAAATTAGTAAGCATATTTACCCATTGACATGGCCTCTCTACCACCAATCCTGCGACCAGTAAATATAAGTTCCTTTGCCGCAGATTTTCCAACCAATCTAGGAAGTCTTTGCGTCCCACCTGCCCTGTTTAATGATTTTGGCCTGAATAAGTTCTAAGAGAAAAAAAACGAAACAAAACGAAAAACAAAAGATTTCCAAGCACTAAGCAATGAGCAGATACTTGAAAGGGTAAAATAGACAAGTGATATGCACGCATTATTAAAGATAAGGTTCATCTCTTTTATATAAAGATTTCTTTGAACAATACCAAATAATAAACTGAATTAACATACCCAGGAATAATAGCGAGCCCTGTTTCTGGCAAACCCAAAACTGCACCTTCTCCTGAATTGTTAGTTGCAAGACAAAGTTACTAGCCAACAAATAAAAATAATGCTGAATCATGTATTATTAGTAGAATATGGAGGTACCACATATCCGAAGATCACATGATAAAGCCATTTCAAGTCCACCGCCCAATGCTGCTCCTTCAATTACAGCAATTGTAGGAATACGAAGTTCCTAAGGAAAATAAAATGTATCGATATAATAGGAAACATATACAGCTATATGAACCTGAATGAAAACAAAATACAGCGATCAATAAAAAGAGAACTTTATGACCATGAACCATCTTTCAGTTGTTTGGTATTAGTTGAGCACTTGAGCTACATTCATGTGTACAAAATAGAATGATAGAACATAAGAAGACCGCAATTACGATGCTTATTTAGAAAGAAAATACTATGATATGACTATTGTGTTCATGAGTGCACTTTATATACATCAATTTCAATATAAAACCCAAAAAAATATTACTGTTTGACAATATGTGTAACCCGTTGGTATTTAATCCGATAACCTTTGCAACCACAGCCATTACAACTTGAATGGGTTTGAAAACACACCTCTATGTATGAAAATGTGGATCTCAATGAGTTAACGAAAGATTGCACTTCAGATGCAGTCATCAACTTACGCTCCTGCAGATCAAATTATTGCAGTGGTACAAAGTATCAATAGCCACCGTTTGAAAATAAAAGGGTGAACTGTCGAAGCTGCTATGATTTATAAACAATGCAACATTGCCTGATGGAAGAAAAATAAATTACATGATGCCTTATACACAGAAAAATCCAGTTACCACGACTAGAATGAACAACCACAATAACGCAATCAGACATGTAAGTTTCTTAAGCCTCATCAGATAGATTGCATTGATAAAGTGATTTATAGGGTTTTCTTACAGTTGTATCAAGCTCCATAAGAAGTGAACTTTCTAGCTCTAAAACAAAATAGATATGGTATAAATTCAAAAATGCTCAAATTTGGATAACAAAGTTGTTGAAGCAATAAAAAGAATACAGAAAGAATGGTATAATAGATAAAGGAAGGACAAACTGCCCTTGAACTTGTAAGCAAAGTACAGTTCTGGCCAAAATAGCCCATACTTAATTTTGGGACAAACTGAACTTTGATGACAAAGTCAGCAGGCAATTTGACCACTAAACCTACAATACAGAGAGCATATTAGAAAGAAAACAGTTCAAGTTGCATATAATAATTCAGTAAGTTGATTAATTAAACCCTCAGGTAAAACAGTTTGCAGTAAGCCAAACCAAATTCGTGTTCAAAACTTGTAATTGAGCTTCACACAATCAAAAAATGGTGAAGTGTCATCCTTCTGAACATGCTCATTTAACTCTCCCAAACACAGTGAAATGGCTGAAACAAATTAATCTTTGTATTGAAAACTGAAAGAGTATGCAACACCTTCAAATCAGCTCCAGCACAGAAGACTTTAGGAACGGAGCTGCAAATCATAACAACTTTAGCCGAGCCATCAGAACTGATCAATTCAAAGGTCTGCTGTAACCCCCTCAGCATTTCCTTCCCAATTGAATTTTTAGCAGCCGGCCTATCCAAACTCACCTCCACAATTCCTGTTTATCAAATCCCCAAATCGAAATTTCAGATTTCAAACCTCTCAACAGCTAGCAGTAGCGGCATCAGTAATACAAAAGCATAGCTTTAAGAGGACTTACCAGAATCAGACTCAGAAAGCCTTTGTAGCTTCACTGACTCGGAGGAGACGGACTGTAAGATAAGGGTTCTGCGGGTCTGTAATTGGAGACAACCGGCATCGAAATTAGGAGTGGGAATGCTGGAAGAAAGCATCAATTTGCCCAAATCAAACAAGTGAACATTTGAATTTTTCACATACAGGTGAGCCAGAGATCTTGTTAGCGCTGACAACATGCCCATTTTCGTTGATCCAAGGTCCCGAGCTCACTGGAAGCCTTGATTTTGCTGAGATTGAAGTATGATTATTTCAGTACCAGATGATCTAATATTTTATCCTAAATTTCCATGTGCACTGTTGGGGGAAATTTTGAGCTAGGTTAGTTTGATAAAAATGGATTATATTTTTCATTTCCAATTTCATTTTTTTGATTTTCCAGATGAAAAAAATTGAGAAAATTAGAATATATTGTCTTTTAATATGTCTTTACACAAGGTGGCGGGTGGAGGTGGCGGCAAAAGCGGTAGTGGTGTTTCTAACAGCCAGTTTGACCGTGATTTCCCAAGCTGTTTTTCTGAAAAGTTTCATTTTCAAACTTTTCTTATAAGCAAGAGAGTTGATTTTGAAAAAACCGAATCAGACAATTCCTAATTAAATAGTATGAAAGATCAAAATGTGTTGTTCAAAGTTAAAATATATAGTTCTATAAAAAATTTGTGAGAGCGACTTATTAGGACAGTAGCTTGAAAAGCAATACCAAACAAACCCTAAGCATGTTGAGTTTGAGTTTCACTAACAATATTAACCATAATATGTACATGTTAGATATTTTATTTCATTTAATATATATCAAGGTATAGAAAACAACCGTAGCTAAAAAATTACTCGAATATGTTATTCAATGTGGGTTGGATTTGCAAAATACAAATACCAGAGATAAGTGAAGATAAAGACCTCAATACATTCAACTAAAATTTAATTCATCTGTGCATAATTATAAATCATATTACATTAGTTCACATAAGAGGCCCGTCCCTTTAGCATGGGCGAGAGAGGTGACCGTCCACCACTCACTCAAATCTAAATTTTTTTAGGATTCTCTTTAATCAGTGGCGGAGCCAGGAACCAGAAAGTAGAAGGATGGTTTTTTATTAAAAAAAAAATTTGAATCAATTTTACATTCTTTTCTAGTTGCGATTTGGCTATATATTATCTTAAGTACATTGATATTATTACTCATTAGACAACACTTATAGGTCTAGTTTGAATTTTATAATAAAAAATAATCCAAATTACCATAAAGAAATTTGTTATTTACATACAAAACATAATATTTATTATAAAAACACCCATGTTAGTTGAAAAAATTATTGGCACAGTGATATAAAAGTTGGTTTGAAACTTAGATGCTTGTTTTTCCAAATGTAATTGAAAGAATTAAAAAAGCATGACTTGTAATAAAAGTCCAAAATCCTATTGCGGTTAACCCATTAAAAAAGCAATAACAATTCCTTGAGCCAACTTATAAAATAAGAAAAAAAAGCCCAAGTTAGACTTTCTTCTACCTTTGGAATTTGGATTGAGGGGAAATTCATGAAGCTTAAGTTGCAGGAGGTGTTAAACGATTTCAAAAAAGAGATGTAATTTTACTCAATTACTACAATTTTCTGGGAGGCAGGGGAGGCGGCCGTCGACCTCCGTTACCCTCTGGCTCCGCCACTGTCTCTGGTTATCATATTAAATATTTTATAAACATGCACAACTTTTTTTAGAGTGTTTTACAATAATTTTATCCTTCCTTTGTTCAATTATTTTCCTTAATTTAAATATAAACCTCCAATCTCAATTATTCTTTCAAACCTTCAATGGCCTAATTATCTTTATTTTTCAAACTTTCTAAAGTAACCGGTATATCAAACGAGTTCTAATTCAATTTTGATATACATTGTTAATCTATAAATAATCTTCCTATTTATTCATGTTTGTCTTTGTATTTCATTTCAGTGCTTTGTGTATAGGTTCTATTGTTATATGTAATATTGTAATGTATTGTTCAATATTCTTTTATAATAAAATTACGAATTTATTGATGAAGTTTCAAAATTTTTACTTGAAAAGAGGACCCTCATTTTTTTATCTCGCCCATGAACCTCTAACAAGTTAGGAATGGACCTATCACAAAGTTTTGAGAGAATTTGAAGTAATAGATATATGTGATATGGATATATGTAAACACTTGGCAGTATGATTCCAAACAAGTGTTAAAGAACATTTTGGCATGCATAACTAGATAAAAACGATGCATTTGCCGTTCATCAACTATAGAACAGTTATAAAAAAAATTAGAACAAGCAACTGAATTTCTTCAAATTTATAAACAACTTTCTTTCAGAAAATTGAAACAGATCAGCAACAGCTAAAACTTACCGAAGTATTTGACATGAATGCAACCAGGGGCGGAGTTAGGGGTGGGCACGCAGAGGCAGCAACCCACCCAGTCACCAGCAAGTTGAGAGTTTTCCGGTGAGTAAGCCTCCATGTATCCTTAATTGCCTTTGCAGCTATTGTTATAAGCATTGAAAGAGCAAAAGAAATGTTCTAAAAGGAAGAAGATAACGAATATATTAAAATATTACCCACTATATATGCAAATGTAAAAGGAAAGACATTAAATGGATTATAATAATTCCTTTGTTGAGTTCTAAAAAAAATTAAGAGGATTTAATTTTTCTCCGTAATTATCTATGATTATAGGAGTTATTATATTTTTTTTATCAAAACCTTGTATTATGTGCAAATTGACTCCTGATAGAACTAATCTTAAATAAATTACCAATTAATGTATCCTATATAATACCTAAACATAAAGTAAGCGTTAATTTAAATTAAAAGAAATTATAAGTTTTAAATTGGTAAAGAGAGTCAATAAACATGTTTTGAATTAATGTATTGTTAAACATAATTATTAATTAAATATTTAAATTTATTAAATGAAATAATATTATTATTTATTGTATGAAAATACCAACTCAATGTTTATCTTATTAAAAGACTCTCATCATTGTTATGTGTTTTTGCCTTTGCCCCCGCGGTGCGACAATCCTGGCACCGCCACTGAACGCAACAACAATATTAGTTACAGATTAAAAATTAATTGTACAATGATTCATCTTCAAGAATCTACAGTTTGTTAATCCATCTTTCAAGGCGAAGCTGCTTCAGAGGAGGTCCAAGTTTCAGTTTCTTGTTCTGAGGGCATTGCCATTTCCCTGTAATTCCAATGCCTTCAGCTTCCTCCAAATTGCTTCTTTCTGACAAAACTCTTCTTCCCATTTCCTGTTTTCCACAGTTTGATGCGGTTGTTCCTTCCTTTTTCAAACATTTTCGTAAACCAGATTTTGGCGTAGAAAAAGAATTCTCATTATTGAGTTTCGGTCTGTTCTTTGTTGTAACGAAGCCATTTCCTGAAACCTCGTTTTCTTTGCCAACAATGCCACTTGATTTCTTCTCCGAATCTCGAGAACCTGCAGGAGGTAATTTTGCTTCTCTTTGAGCCTTGGTTTCCGAATTCTCTGAAAGATCTTTGTTAAGGATCGACTTTCTTTTTAATACTCTATCCTTGCTGAAATTCTGCTTTTGTTGCTGTAACATGAAGGAAATACGACATTTTCCATTGGAAAATCTAAGATTTAAACATGAAAGAGCGCATAACCAGATTATTCATCAAGATCACGGTTCATATTTACTTTTTGAAACCAGTTTTGTCGCCAATAACAATGATAATAGAACAAAATGGAGGAGAAATTACCCTATTTATAGAAGGGCTTTCTTGCTCATCATCATCATCATCATCATCATCTCTTGAGGAGCTCTTGAACTTTAAAACTCCATTGGAGTTTACTTTCTCATCAATAACCACTTTGGTTGTGATTCTTGTTTGTCCAAGTTCCCATGAATTCCTTTTTTTCTCCCTTTTATGTTGGTTAACTGTACAATCTTCAGTTTCTTCATCAGCAAACCCACTGCTTTCTGGAGATTTGTACACGTAGCTAGAGAAACAGTTGCTAATATCTGGTGGCTCTGTATTAACAGAAAGTATGGCATAATTTCATAACTGCACAAGCTATACTTATCATTTCTTTCTAGAAAATTTATGATGATTCCCAAACAAAAACAAAAACCAGAACAAAACTTCCCCAGCTACAAAATTAGGAATGCCACAATATTCTTATAATAATTGTGTAAGTTACTAACCAGAGAGACTTGAAGGTGCCTGAGAAGAATCATGAATCTGCATTATGAAATTGTTTGGAAGGAAAAAATCATTTTCTTATAATTCTATAATTAATAATAATTAGCATGATCAAGATATATATGCTAAGACTTTAATTAGCACATATAAAAGATGGATTGAGCAAAGCACCTCACTTGCTGGCATGTTTGTAAATATATTTTCAGAAGAATTTCCACACTTGACAAGCTTATTAGACCGTAGCACTTCCTCAACAACATCTAATTCATTGTTTTCATCCAAACTTCCTTCACTTTTTCCTCTGCTTAAAGCTTTCTCACATACACTTTCTGTACTAATTGATCCTTCAAAATCATCTTCTGTATTCAGCGCAGGAGATTCATATACATAGCTGGAAAACCAATTTTTTATCTGAGGAGGCTCTGTGAGAGGAGGTGAAAAATTTTACAACATAAGTTACGGACACTCAAAACCAGATGGCTATATCACAACTGACTGAAATAATCCAGTGAAATATGTCAACATCATTTTTCATGAAATCAATTACATAAAAATTCAATAAACATAATACCATTGAATAGAAGTGGTCCTAACCTGAGAGGACTGAGTGCAAGCATGTCGAATCAGGCATCTACGGAAAATAAACAGCATGTTTTAGAAATGATCAATCTTTCATTTTTTTTAATATGTGAAGGAAGCATCTGTAAGGAAAAGAACCTTATTTAAGGACCGTTCATCATGATTAACATCAATCTCAGTATTTCCTTCCTTTTCCCTAATTTTGTCTCCAGCAACATCCAGCCTATCTTCCCCCAAATCACTTTCTTGAAACACAGAACCTCCAATAGGATCATAAGTATCCAACACAAAAGATTCATACTGATAACTAGGAAACCAATTTCTAATATTCGGAGGCTCTGCAATTAGTAAAAAGAATTCACATTATTGACAGCAATTAACATGCTCGCTTAATAATTCAAAAGCAACATACCGAAATTATATCAATGGTTAATTAATACATACCAGAAGGAAGAAAAATCGAGGAAGACGAATTACGGATCTGTAAGAAAAAAAGGGGTTAGAGATTGATGGTTTATGTGTTTAGTTTCTACGCTTCGTATACAAATAAAACCCTAAAATGAGATATTTGTGCATTACAGAAACAGAAATGATAAAAACTCACCTCAGCACCAGATATATTATCCATTAGAGGGGCATATTCAGGAAGGTAAACGAAGAATGGAATTAAAGGTTAATGTTTGAAGAAAAATGCCGGTTTTTGAAATCTAGCGCCATTAATTGGCGCCATTTTTATGTGAAACCAAAGTTTTGAAAACCGGAACAGAGCCGGTCCGGTTGAAAATGGAGGTAGAGGCCAAACAAATTGAGATTTATATGAAATTATACTATATAATATAGTATGATAAAAATTAAAATACACCGCAACTCAAATGTTGTTTCTTTCTTGTACAATTGCTAATTTGGATTCTAATTTTAAGTTGGTTTTCATACCTGAATCAATCATAGAGCTAATAAAAGTGAAAGGGTTATGTGATAAAATTTAATCGGATTAATTTGACGATCAAATCAAATTTTTTTGACATGTTAATATATTAATATTTTTTAATATTTTGATTAAAAAAATAGGTAATATAAATAATACAACAATAATTAATAATATTAATACCTCGTAGTTATAAAATTATACCTTAAATAAAATAGAATAAAGTATTATCTGGTGAAAGAAATGTTCACTTAGAGCAAGTCCAATCATTTTTTCAATTTTCTATTCCTCAAATCTCATTTTCCAAAATCTACGGTGTTTTTGTTCCAACCATCTTCCACATTTTCCATTCCCCATTTTAGATTCCAATAAAGTAATAATATTTTATTATTATTATTATATTAATTTTTTTACATAAAATATATTCCCAATAGCCAAAAAAGTATCGAACATATCAAAATAAATCAAAATAAAAAAATATATTAATATAATAATCATTCTCAATTTTTGGGTTACCCATATACAAGGATCTCATTTTGGGATATACTATATAGGGAATGGTTGAACTTGGTCATTCCTTGTATTCATTCCCCATTTTAAAGAATTCTCCAAAATGGAAAACCATTGTACATGCTCTAATAATGTCAAAGCAAGTTTGGCATTTCATTTCAAATTAGGCCCTTGTAATCTGCAAACGAAGATACTTTCTGCTTTGTTCTCCTTTGGAGCCCTGACTAAAGCTAATGGGAGTTTCATATGGAGAAGCATTAACTCCACATTTCAGATTGTGGAGTATGAAATGACTTGGTAAATTGGAGATGGCCTTAATGTTAATATTTGGTATCAGAACTGGCTACCATCACCGTCCTCTCCTATGATTTAGTCCAGGGGCGGACGCAGGAATGGGAGACATGGGTGGTTAGAAATTAATGAACATAATTAAGAAAATATGAATGTTGATAAAGCAACACATACAATAATATTATTAATATAGAGATAAATAATTATTAAAAGTACAAATAAACGATAAACCATTTTTAAAAGATCTTAGATTTGTATGTCAAAATGAAAATTTTGATCTTTATATGAAACTGAATGCTTACTTGATTTTCTTTTAAAAATTAAATATTTAAAATACATATTGCATGGAATAAAATTACAAATTTGAAAATATAATTTAAAATATTGAAATTGAACAATATAGTAAAAATATATTTTTCAATGCTATAAATTAAGGAGATGTGGAAATAAAGATTTCATAAATATAAATACGAAGGGAATATAAAAAAAAAAAAAGTAAAACGGAGGTAAAAAAGAAAAATAAAATACGATAAAATGAAAGTATAAAAGAGAGCAAGTTAGATGAAAACACTGTAGCATTTAATATGAACATGATATAAAAAAAGGTATTGTTATCTTCAACTTCTGAAAGCTGAACTGAACTTAACTTAACTTAACTGAAGTGAACTTAATTGAACTTATTTCAGTGTAAATTTATAACTACATATAGCTGAACTTAACTTAAGTTAATTGAATTATAGTTGAAAAGAACATGACCAAAAAAGGACATAAAAAAGTAAAATAAAATATGATAAAATGAAAGTATCAAAAGATAGTAAGTTAGACTAAAAACACAAAGCACTTAATATGAAAATAATATATATAAAAGTTAAAAAAAAATAAAAGAAAAGCATACGATGCCCCTAGGATTTAAACTCTGGCTTTAGGGGGGCTAGGTATTCAACCCAACCATCAAAGTTGATATCTTTTAATGTTCTATAATTAAAGATTATATATTTTTTCAACATATTTATAAATTGAGGGGGCTGGAACCCCCTCCAACTAACACGTAGGTTGGCCCTTGATTCAGTCTATGGTCATTAGTTTTGATGATGTTAGCGATAACATCCTTATTGCAAAAAAATGGATTTTCTTGGCATGTTATGATGATCTATTGAGTTTTCTTTTTACTAAAGATGAGCAACAATTGGTTTGTAAAATCCAGTTCCCATGGAAGAAGCATAACGATGCTGTCTACTAGAGGCAAACGCAAACCTGCACTTTTTCGATTAAATCTTATTATGAATTGCTTCAACAATCTAATCTTTCAAGCCAACCTTCTAATTTTACATCTCAAGTTTCGTAAAGTATCGGGGATATTCATGTCCAAGAGTCCATTCTTTTCTATGGAAGTTAGCGACGAACTCGCTGTCTATGATGAGTAGGCTTCGACAAATGTATGTGGATGTTGATATTATTTCTCCATGTGATGCAAACAGAGACATTCCCATGCGTTGATTGGTTGTACTTTTTCTTACTCGATTTGAGATGACATGTTTGGTGAGGGTTAGTCTTGTACTATTATTTAATCTCTTAGAGAATTTCTAACCTTACACCATCAATTTTCACTCAAACTCTATAATTTGAAGTTATTATAGTATTTATTTTTTAACCATTCACTTCAAATTTCCACTTTAAAATAAAACTGTTGGACCCAGTAAGGGTGTTAAATAGGTCAGAGGGGGGGTGAATGACTCTTTTTGAGTTTTTGTTTAATCTTCAGAAGACTGCTTCAGAAGTTGCTTCTGAGTAAGTATTAGTTACTCAGAGTCCCCCTTTTTA
>CATIWQ010818917.1:0-17819 GCA_949673415.1 Euphorbia schlechtendalii
CACTCAACTATTAATATAGTTACATGTACTAATATTAACTAAGTTACTATATAAAGAGAGTTACTACATATAACTCTACAAAACAAAAGAAAAAAATGGCTTCTCATCTCAAAGGTATAAAAAAATCAACCATGACAGATGTTATACGTAGAGAATTATATGAGTACAAACAAAAAAATCCAGCATGCACTCAAAAGCAATCACCTAACAACGTTTCCTTTTACAATATGAGAACTCTGTACCGGATTTTCTCAATACTCTAAGAAATGTTAGAGATAAGATTCAAGGGGATATTAATTTTAAAAAGAAATAAGTAACATTGGATTCACATTTTCAAAAATTCTTAGATTAGTTATGAATTATATGAAATATATTTTTACAAATTATAAATTATTAATTTATATGTCAAATGAGACCTATATGAATTTATTTTTTCGTATTATCTTATAAATTTAGCGAATTATTAATTTACCACGTTGGTCCGGACTAGGGCTCGGAGAAAATTATTATTTTAGCGAGATTATTAATTTATCGAGTATTAATTTAACAAGGTTCTACTGTATAATTTAGTGAGATTATTAATTTATCGAGTATTAATTTAACAAGGTTCTACTGTATAATAAATCTGCTTTTGTACATTTATTTTAGGGGAATCGTAAAAGTTCTATGATTTTCATAATATATTTACACTTTTACCCTTCAATTAAATATTTACAGTGCATAACTTATTGTTAGTTTTGTTTTTCTCACAAGTTCTGTATAACATGTTCTATTTCTCATTATCGTACTTTTCTCTCAACCAATTCTCTTTTATCTACATTGATTCTCTGCTCCTCTCTATTCTGATTTTGCTGATTTGAAATTTTTCCAGTTTCATCTTTGCTGCCTTATTCGATTTTACTCATCTCTACAACTATCATCTTTTGCATAATTCGAGTATTTGGATTAGGTTTTTTTTATTTTAGTTTGAAATTGCATTTAGGTTTTGCTTTTCGATTTCTCACTAGTTCAAAATTTGAATCAGACCTAAATCCAATTAGGTTTGTGTGTTTTTTATTAAATTGTGTTTAGTGTGATTTGATATCACAATTGATTGGATGTAATTAGAGTTCTAAATTTATGTTTCGATTCAACAAAATGCAAGGTCTTCCGGTTTCGCTGCGTTATTTTGGATATTGGATTAAGGATTTAAAGTTGTTGGATTTTTTATTTCAAGTTCATCAAGCATTGATTTAATTCAGCTTTGATTTGATTCACAACTTATTTGTTTGATTAGGATTTTGAATTTCTATTTTAAATGATAACAATCGAAAATATGGATGTGTTTTAATTATCACATATGTATTTGATTTTGCGTGTTTTTATTTTTGCGTATCTATTAGAATGTTGGTTGTTTTATGAATTCAAAAATTTGTTTGTTTATAGCTTTTGAATTTCTGTTTTGAATGATAACAATATGATTCCTACCAAGTACCTACCAGATATTGAAAAGTTGGAAAAAAGTTTTTGAAGGTGTGTGGCAAGAATTTTGTAGAATGCTAGTTTATTTATGAAATATAGCAGAAATATGTTATAAACATAAACTTTATGGATTGAACAAACTTCCAATAAAATATAATGCTCCTATCAGATATTGAACAATTGAAAAAAAAGTTTTTGAATGTATCTGATAGGTACTTAGTAGAATGCTAATAAAATCATGAAATATAGTAGAAACATATTACAATTCTAAACTTTGTGGATTTAACAAACTTCCAATGAAATATAAGGTTCCTACTAAGTTCCTACCGAATATTGAATTGTTGAAAAAATGTTTTTAGATGTATTTAGTAGGCATCTGGTAGGTACTAGGTAGGTATCTAGTAGAATGTTAGTAAATTCATAAAATATAATAGAAACTTGTTATAAACATAAATTTGGTGGATTGAACAAAATTCCAATGAAATATAAGGTTCTTACCATATACTTATTATATTCATACAAGACTTCACACAATTTATTTTTCCTACCAGTTACGTACTAGTTCTTACCAGATTTGATATTGTTTTTTATTCCTACTAGAGGCCTACTAAGTACCTACTAGGTTCCTACCAAAAACCTATTTAATTCAATAGTTTATAAATTTTATATCACATGTGTTGTAATTAATTAGTATTGCATTTTCATTTACTTTAAGATTATAATTTGGTGGTCCGCGTAAGCTTAAATAATTGTGCAGATGGTGGTGAATTTAGATTAACTTATTCTTTTTAAATTTGAAAATTGAATGCAAAATTATTTTAAATGCATGTTGAGTATACTATGCTGAGTGCAACTTTAAGGTTAAAAATATAAACTGCTCAACTTGTGCTGACTTATTTATCTTCAAACTATGTTGAGTAAAATTTACTCATCTCATTATGGCTTTCAAGAAAATTAAACAGATAGAGAGATGATGAATGAGCGTTGTTGGTCCTTAGACGACTTGTAAACAACCGTAGAGGGGGTGAATGTGAATCTTGGTTAAGTTAAGTTTTTATATGCGTGATGAGTTGCGATATAAAAAATGTATAAACTGCTCAGCTTCACTAGTATAGTTTATGTACAATCTCTTGCTGAGTACTCAACTCAGCTTAGGATTGGTTTTTCAAGCAAATCATAGAACAAAGAAAAAATAATGTATGAGCAAGACACAATGAAAGCTAAGAGCACAAATTCAAAACTTCAACACCCGAATTTCATCTTGGTTCAGCCCCGAGCCTACCTCCAATCCCCGGATACCTTTTCTGAGCTTTAATCCACTAGTGTTCGTTCCTTACTTAGGCGGAGCAGCCTTTACACCGGGTAAACACACTTTTACAGAAAGTACTTTCCTTTCTAATTACCACTCCACTCAATTTGGGTACCCTTCCCAAACTGATACTCATATTTGAATAAAAGACTGCGAACTGAATTCAACTTATAAAAACGTTGAATCTTTATAATGTTAAATCTAAGTTTTTCTCTCTATTACAAACAGATATGGAATTGATGTTCGTTGATTGCTTGAGTTGAGAATTTCTTGAAACTGGGAGTAATTTCGCAGAGTTTCAGCTCTAAAAGAAATTCAAGGTGATTCGGCAAGTTCGAACGTTTACTTCATTCTTCTATTTATACTTGAAGCTTTGCGAAGTAGCCATTGCAAACTTTTCAAGGTCGATGATCTTCAATTTCTCTTCTCTTCATATCTTTTCGAATCTTCTCGTTGGAGACAGATTCCAGGACGTTTAGAGATAGAAATTTGAACATTAAGGCGTGATAAAATTCTATTGACAAAATCTCATTTGTCTTCAAGAAATTCAATTAGAGAGAGGCGCGCAAGAATGCAATGTGGAATCTTCAGATTGGTTGACATTGCTGACGTTGGCATAGTCGCGTGAAGATACTGAGAAATAGCACATGTTAGAAACTCCTTTATCTTGGACTTTAGTGAGGGAATCCCGACATTCCATACTGACACCTTTTGTCTTGTGAGGTCCACTGGAAATCTTTCTTAATTTCAGCGCTTTTTAACTTGAGAAGCAACTAAAGAATATTCCGTCTCTCATGGAATTTGTTAGTAGCACATGTGTCATTTAATTCTCTACGTGTCAAAGGAAATAACTTTTAATAATTAAAAGCTAACTCAGCACAGCTGAGTGGATATATTTCTAAATTACGTAGTACTCAACACAGACTCGGCTTTTTCTACTCTAAGCCGTAACTTAATTAAATACTCAGTAAATTGATTTGTTTTCCCTTAAACAAACTCTAGTCATCTTCATTAATTAAGAGTAAATTTAGTACTCTATTAATTTCACTGTCCTGGTTAGTTTGCTATTTCCAAAACATTAAAGTACTATGAGGTCCTATTAACTTAGGTTCTACAATCTCCCCCATTTTGGACAGATAGCAAATCAGGTAGCAGAAGAAGTTAATTGAATAAGTAGTTTAGAGATATCAAGAATACTTGAAAAGTGATGTAAGACTCCCCTGTGTTGAGTGACTTTCCTTAGTCAACTTGAACTCCCCCGTACTAAGTGAGTCTTCTTCAAGTAGCTTAGCTCCCCCATACTTAGAGGATTTCTCTTCACTTTGGGATTTCATCTTACTTTAACTTTACTTCAAGGTTGGTCTCTAGTATGAGTTCCTGCATAACATTTTCAACACATAGCAGAAACATACATACAACATAAGATAAAGTTAAGAAGATCTATACTTGAGGTAGGAACTTGTAATTTTATTAATTCAAAAATTGAACTTAGTTAGTACATTATTTATGTCCTGAACTGAGATTACACATTGGAGTTCTATTACAAGTTCTTGAAAATACAAAGAAAATGGCATATACTACTTTCTATGCACTGAAGAGTAAGAGCTAGCAGTCTTATCTTGATTCGATATGCGATGTTGCTATTGAGGAGGTTTGTGATGAAACGGTTGCATTGGAAGAGATCCATTGTTGAGATTTACCGCGCGGAGAGCATCTTCAGCTACCTTCTCCCCTTAGATATCTGACCTTGCACAATTTGTTCAAGGCAGTATTGAAGGCATTGAGGGCAGCTCTGAAGTTCTCTTACTAGCCTATGATTTTCGGGGATATCTCTTGCTCCAGTTGCTTCTTGCCCTCAGTGGTAAGAAAATCTTGATTGTTAAGCTCATTGAGAAGGTCTGGAGAGGTGTGCAATCTGGTTAAATCCTTTACATGTGAGTTATTGAAAGCATTGAAGATGGCCTCAAAAGTCCGTTGCAGTTAGTGTGATCTTTAGTTGCCCTTCAATATCAAGAACTTTGGGACCAATAGATGATATGAACTTCACAGTGTAATCAATGTCCTTTGCGTCCAATTCGCACGTCTTCATCAGAGTACCAATGTTCTTCTACAGATATTCTACCTTTAGCTTGATGACATTCAGCTTTATGTGAATAGTTATGCTGGTTTTTGGGTACAATGACTCTATAGTAGGCAAAATGGGAGTAGGCCTATCTGGAAAAATCTTCCCCATAGCAGAGACAAGGAACTTAGACTATGCAGAGACTTTCTCTATTGTGTGCTTGTTGACCTCTTGCTAGATGGTGTCTATTTTAGTGTGGAGAGAGTCAAGGGCCTTATCCATCTTTGTTGATATTACCTTCAACATCTTCAACACTTCATCTTGTTTGTTATCATGGAGCAGCAAGAACTTTGACTGAGTCTCAACCAGCTTCGTAGTGTTGTGGCCAACAACCTTTGTAGTTTCCACCTCCTTGAAGACGTTCTCGATCTTGTGATCGGTCAGTCCTTTTATTTTGGCCTGCTCCTTGCCCAGTTTATGGATCTATGTTACTTGAGTAGCCATATTGGTACTCAAGAGACTCAGTTGCTCAGTAGCAGCATCCACGCTACCCTTTATCTTTCCTACAACAGCGTTAGCCATTGTAGTAGACTTGGGGATAGCAATGATTGCTGCCCTAAGTTGGGCTGTAGAAACCGTCAATCTTGTGAGAATTAGGGCCATCTTATCCACCAAACTTTTGGCACTCTCTTTTGCCATATGATTTTGAATAACCAACAAGCTACCCTGGATTCTCTCAAACTCCTCAAAGTAGAGAGATTCGCTAGGCCACTTGTGTGCTATTCGAACTCAAGCAATTTTACCTTAGGTCTTGAGGACAAGTCCATCAATTCGTGAGCTAGTAGCACTTTACTTACTACTCCATCTAACTCAGCAGTCGTCTTGAGCGCAGGGAATTTCTTCCTAGCTAACTCTCTGATTTCTAATAAGAAAGATGCATAAGCAAAATCCTTGTGGATTGGCTCTCTGCTTGGTTCAATTGCTTCACGGGCTGTAAAACTTGCCTCAGCAGACTGACCACTTGCTTTTCCCTGCTGAGCGTAGTTCTCAACATTGGGAACTTCCCTAACCAAAGGGGTTAGGGGGGAGGATGGGTTTGAGGAAGAGGGTGGTTCACAAGTTTTTACATTTGAAGAAGTTTAGGGGATGTTTTGGTTGAGTGGAATAAAAGGTACAATGGATGTATAAGGAATGGTTTGAGGTTGATATTGTATAAGAGAAGAATGTGTAGAAGAGTTATTTACTAGGAAATGGTTAGGATAAAATGAATCATGGCTTTTTATGGGTGAAGAAATATGAATGGGTGAATTTTGTGTATTAACAGGTGAAGAAGGGATATGGATAGGAGAATTTACAGTATTGGAAGGAGGAGGAGAATTTACAGATGGTTTTTCAGTATCTACATGAGTATAAACTAAGGGAATTGAAGGATTTATAGGAGAATATGGGATTTGAGGGTTTGCAAAAGAAGAGGGGGTAGGAATTTTAGGAACCTTTGGGTTAGCTGTTCCAAGGATGGGTCAGCTTGAGGTTGCTCATGCTGAGTCGAGGACTCCTTAACATGAGTGAAAGAGGGTGTAGGGATGTTGGGTTCCTAGGGATTAGATTCCTCAAGAATTAGGGAGAGGGTGTTTCCAGCATCCTCCTCGCTGCTCACCACCTACACATTACATTGCAGGGGCCTGTTGGTGGAAAATCGCTTACGTTGAATGCCCTTAACTTTAGTGAATGCCTCTTGTACTTCAGCTGCAGTGTTAGGACTCAAAGTGTCCTTTTCTCTAGACTTTTTTTACCTCGTCCTACTCCTCTGATTCCTCAGAAAACATCATTTTGCACTTTCTTTGGCACAGGGACTCATCTGCACAACCACATCTTCTTGTTCCTCCACTTATTGCTCAGCTTGAATTTTGGCCTCCACTTCTCTTTGGGTGCGGGTTTTAGCCTTCATTTGCCTCCTTTGACATTGGGGGCTGAGTAGGGGCCTCATCGGCTTTGGATTTCGCAAAGCTTTTCCCCCTGGCCTTGAAGGAATCAACCTTCTTCTTGGGAGAGGAGGTGGTGGCAGTGATTTTCTCAAGGATGCTAGATGTGGGAGCCTTGTCAGAATCGTCACTGAAATCAAAATCCACTGTAAAGCCATATTCATCCTCCTTCAGGATGTCCACAGGCACTATTGTCGATACACACTTAAGCTTGCACTTTTATTATGCTTTATTGTACCTAGTATGCACTTGATTGTGAACCAGTTTGCTGAAGTGTGCCATCTCGAATCACTTCTTCACTGCCAAAACTGCATCACTAGACTCCTAAAAAAACTGAGCTATGTCCACTTTCGCTGCCCTCATAAGTTTAGGTATGAGGTAACCATAGTGATAGGCGGTAGTTAGCTTGGTCAAATGGTGAAGGATCACCACTGGCCAGTTAAGCTTTTTACCCTCTACCATATGATAGACCACACACCTCTCAAAATAGGTGTAGCTAGTCACAGAGCCCGTCTTTGGTAGCAGCATCTTCACCACCAGTTCGTGGCACATTCTCGTAGCCCAGCTCATGCCACTTGCTACTATCTCCCCTGATACATAGTTCGTAAGGAGCTCCCAATCTTCAGGGATGATCACAGCATCTTCATCACCATCTTTCAAAGCTAAGTACCCTTGTTGGGCATGTTGAGGGTGCTCCCTATCAATCTCGCACGTATAAGGCTGGATTTGCCTCCAAAATCCATCATCAGAACATCATCAAACCCCTGGATGGTGTAGAGTTTTGAATAGAAATATCTGATGAGTCCTGTGATTGCGAGACCCTCCATTTTCAAGAAAGAACTCAAGGGTTGCTGTTTGATAATCCTATGCATGGTCTTGTTTCGCAGTAACCCTTCATAGTCCACCTCATAAACATGACCGAAATCAAGGTTATCCACCCATTCCACCTTGGTGAAAAGAGTTCCCTCTTATAGAGTGAGTTTCTCGATTTTCCCTTCAACATTAACAACTATCTTCATCGACGTAGTTCACTTGAGTCTGAATGTTGTTAGAGCAATCGCCATTTGAGAGGATTGAAAAGGGATTTGAAAGAGAAGAAGAATTAGGTTCGAATGCTTTGTGTGAGCAGGCGATACAGAGTGGTGGGCTGAGAGCGCACGAAGATGAGAGGCGCGATCCATCGAGGTGCTTGAAAAAAGGTGCACCGAGTCGGGGACTCGGGAAAGAGGTTGAAAGAGAAAGTGAAAAATGTTTTAGATCGGTTCTAACCCGAATCCACTATCTCTTAGTGTGGAGTCGCCACCTGGATTAGCTCTTTCTAGGAATTAGAGTCCTGTGAGGCTTAACATCCGGGGAATGGCCCACTAAGACACAGAGATTCGGGTCCGGGATAAGTTTGCTTATTTCTTAAGTGATCACATTATATTACATCTACCGAAAATCGTATTTTCTTAGTTACGCATATTCGCGCTTAGGGTGGTTTTTCGAGTTTACATGCATGATTCACGTATAGAAAAAGTAGTAAATCCATACACAAAACATTAAGTAAATGTAGAAAATAAAAATTACAAGGTTTTCAAAAATTGGGGGATGCAACCACCCGCTAACCTATTAATTACATTTCCTCAAATATATATGCAATACCCGAAGAAAAAATAAAATCCTAAACATACATCTGACTTGCATCCACAAAGGTTAGCACAGGGGATATCACATATGTTCGATTTGATTTTAGCGACGCCCGTGTGGCCTAATTAAAACATCGAAAATTAAAAGTTGTCATTTTAAATAAAAATAGTTCATTTTTATTTACACGTATGTTGGTCAATTTTATTAGTGAAAATGACCATATGGCAAAGTAGTGAGGACTGTTATCCGAGAATATATTTTATTCCCTTTGTTGGGGTATTCTAACATAAAAATTAAAAAGAAATAAAAGATGAAGAGAATTACAATAATAATAAGTGAAATAATTCCTAGGTCCACAACTAAAATCAGAAGAAGATGAAAGCAGATGAAAGCATGAAATTTGCAACTCTAAGAACTCAAAGGCTTACTCTTGCGGTATGAATCCACTTCGGCTTATCCGTTCGGCCTTTAGAAGTCCTCTTTGTCCTTTAGTTTAGGTGAAATTGTTGATGTAAAAGTCCAAAAAATCTTCGTTTAATTCTTGGAATTTTAATGTAATTTAATTGGAAAAAACATTTTTATTTATCCAAAAAGATAATCAGACTCGGGTTCTAAATTTTTTTTGGACCCGAGAATATCTAAGGATTTAAGAAGAAATAGATGAAGAAATTTGATTAAAAGATGAAGAGATTTGGGATCCAAATGTGTTTTGGATCCGAGAAAAAATTAGAAGAAAGTAAGAAATTATTGTTTTCATTTTTTTTATATGAAAGAGAGGATTTTTTTCCCTGAATTTCCGAGCCCCCTTCAATCCAAAAATGTCCGACTATTTATAGAAAAAACTCGGAAAATCCAAAAAATGTAAAAAAGTTTGGCGGGGTCGTTAAAGAGTTTGGCGACCTCGCCAAACTCGCTGGCAAGCTCGCTAGTTTGGCAAGGCAGGCCTTCCTAAACTGGCTGGCGAGCTCACCAACCAGTCTGGCGAGCTCTCCATATTGTTTGGCGAGGCTTGCCTCCCCTAGGCAAGCCTCGCCAAAGGTCTGCCGAGCTCGCCAAATAACCTGGCAAGGCTCGCCAAGATCTGGCATGCCTCACCAAGCCCTTGGCGAGGTTCGCCAGACCCCTAACATACCTTGCCAGGTCCCTGGGGAGGCTCGCCAGGGTTTGGAGAGGCTCACAAGCCATCTAACGAGCCGTGCCTCATCGGATATCTGCAAGGCAGGCTCTGGATTCGATTTTCGACTGCGTTTTCGAATTTTTTTTGTGTATTTTTATGTTTTTTAGTTAATTTCTGAATTAAAGTCCTTTTAAATTCAGCGACGAGGAAGACTCCCATTTGAAGATCGTCGGACGGTCGAAAATTATGTGATTTGAGGATAAATATCCCGAAAAGCAATCATCATTGAATGCGCGAGCTGGTACAAAATCACGTGCTCATAGCTACCCCTCGTGTGATAATTGCTAATTATATAACCAGTATTATCACATGAAAAGAGCAGAGGGATTGAGAATATACTTGATCGGTGCGGTTGGCGACTTCTTATTCCCAATTGGTGATGACATAGGCCTTCCTTTCTGGTGATGTGTCTTCATAGGGTTTTCCGTCTCGTTCTTCAAAATCCTTTAGGTACTTGATGCCCCTTGTGGGCGGGTCGACCGTTTCTTTCTGCTGCGTCCCTGTTATAGTCGGCAACCGTTTCATTCTCCTATTGATAAATGAGATTGTTTCTTTCTTCAGCCATTGAGATAACCGTTTCCTTCTTCAATTATATTTTGAATTTCCTTAATAGGATACTTGTTTCCTGTAACAAATCAGAAAAAAGATAATGTTAATACATTTTATGATGAATGTTTTAATTACTTGATTGAGTTTATGCAAAGCAAAAAATTTTTGCCCATTTAATCAAAAATTAAAACATGAGGAATAAATAAGTTTAATGGAATAAACATGAGGAATAAATAGGTTCCTCATGTGGAGATGGAGGTTCTTGTATATTGGGATAGTGTTACCCCGGTTTGGCATCATCTTTATCTGTAAATGATGTGATGCGAATGTAATGTATGCATGATTTTATGCATGAACAATTTTTATCATATGATGTATGCTTGCTTATTGTAGGCGTCGTGGGCTTCATTCCGTGAAGAGCCTTCTCTTGTGCTGGTGCATGGTTGCCCCTATGACTTGTCTTATTAGGGATTTCATGGACGACTCCCTCAAAGCGACGACAATGGGTTCATTGAATCAGATTCGAGTTCATAGCTTGGATCTGATTTGAGGAAAGTCTGGATGAGTCGTTGATCTGGCTTTGTGTCGGCGATGATTGCTTGGAAGCCGTTTGCCTGAAGTGTTGAAGGTATATGATGCCTCGTACCGTTCCGATGAGGAGATGATGAATTTGATATTTCTATGGTCCTAAGTTTTGCATAGATCGCCCTTGTGGGTTTTCAATCTATCAAACCTTATCTTAATTTTTGCCTGGACCGCCTTTTCAGGTTTTCAATCCAGCAGACTCATTTTCTTTATTTTTTAATTTTTTTAATTTTTTAATTTTTTGGATGTTAGCAATCAAAATAAACATATGCATAAAAATTCAGCAAAAATGACAATTCATTGATGAATTTAACAGGAGTATAAATGTTTCAAATGATTTGACTCCTCGCATCAATTAGCCTTTTCAGGTTTTCTAACCAATGTGGTTCTCTCGATGTCCTAAGTTTTTCCTGAGCAGCCCTTTTTGGATTTTCAACTCAGCGGACTATTCTTTTTCCTTTTTTAAAAGAAGCCTTAATTTTTTCTCAACTAACCGAGTGTTAATTGATAGGCTAAATACAAATTTATTTTTTTTTTTTATTCCTACTACTTTTTAGAGATTTATTTCTTTCACCTATGCGTGATAGCAATTGTGTAAGACTTGGTAGATTTGGTAGATCAGTTCTCGTACATGTCCACGACTTCATTTGTTATCTCATTACCATTTCTAACCAATTAGTTGGTGCTCCTGCCTCTTTGCTGGCTTGAGATGTATTTGACGATAAGTCTTGATCATCAACGTTCCCTTTTGAGTTCAATTGCCCCACAAATTGCGGTGAGCTGTGCGAAGGAGTTATTGACGTGTTCAACGATCTACCTCCTTTTTATCTTTGGCATTATCTTTTGTTTGATTATCTCACTAATGATGGTGTTCCGCGTGATAGAGTTGTTGACATGTTCAACAATCCGACTCCTTCTTTGTGACAGTTCGCCGGTTATTTGGTCTTATGAATGGTGGTGATGGAGTTGTTGACGTGTTCAACGATCCGACTCCTTCTTTGTGGCATTGCGTCGGTTGTTTGGTCTTATGAATGAAGGTGATGGAGTTGTTGACGTGTTCAATACTCCGACTCCTTCTTTGTGGCATTGCACCGGTTATTTGGTCCCAACTTGCTTGGTCGATATTTTTGCCTTATTCTAGCTCCGATCCTTTTGATCTTTGCATGCTTCATTCTCTTGATTGATTCAGTGGACGTTTCGTGCTTGGAGATCTTTCCATTGATCTTTCATCATTGTATGACAAGGCAATTGCTATCACACATTGTCTAAGTACATGTATTTATCTTACTTTATCTCAAGAGTCAAATCATTTGAATTTTTGGGGAATCCATTTATACCCAAATTAATTTCATGAAATGATGTTTCACATGTGCTAAAAACAATATTTATATGTTTATGAGAATGTGTGATGTCATTGATAAAATATCAAGCAAATAGACAATGTTCAATTTATTCAAAGATAATTCAAAAGAAGCCTCGTAGGCAAAGTAGCTAAATGCTAATTTATTACATCATCTTCTTCCGATGCCAGTCCCCCCCAGATGTATCAATGGATTTGAAGTGCTCCATCCTATCTGCTTTCTCAAACACTTCTTGATAGCTCGAGAAGATGTCTGATCCAAACTTGTTCCTGTATGATGGCAATGCACTGTCCAGAAGCTTGGTTATCATCTCTGGTAGAGTTAAGCGAGCCCTAAGCCTGGCCTGTGTGACCATCCAAAGCGCATAGTAGGATTTAAAGCTCTCACCCTGCCTTTTCCTTATAGCCTCCAGATGTTGCAAAGGAGCTCTAAGGAACTTCCACATCAAGATGGTAGTTTCGATATTACTAAACTTACAATATCCTCTCTCTAAGGTACAAGTAAATTGACTTTTGACAATATATTTCATGCTCGTTATCATGTCCGAGAGAAAGTATGTAGTATGATTGTTGATATTCATAGTCCTTGTAATATTGCTAGTACTACCATGGTTGAGAAGTTGAGTCTGGCCACAATTAGACATCTAAGGCCTTATCGACTTCAACTTAATAATTATGATGAAGTAAAAGTGACTCGACAAACATTGGTCAATTTTTCGATTGGTAAATTTCATGATCGGTTTTATGTAATGTGGTACCTATGCAATCATGCCACTTACTTTTAGGTCGCTTGTGGTAGTTTGATCGTGAGGCCACTCATGATGGAAAATCGAACAAAATCACCCTTGTTAAGGAATGAAAATGTTACACCTTGTTACCTTTGACACCGGAGCAAGTTTACCAAGATCAGCTTTATATTCAAAACTCAAAATCTAAGGAAGGGGTTTTGGTTAAGGGGAAAGAAAATAAGAGTGATACGATTAGTAAGGGTGAGAAGAGAGAAGATATGAGAGAAAAGGCTTGTAAGGTGAGCGAAGTAGTTTTGAGGAGTGAAGAAGGTAAGGGTATTGTAAAAGCCAATACTTTTTATGCCAACATGAGAGATCTAAAGCTAGCTAAAATCACTAATTTGAAATTGTTTTCATTAACTTGCAATGGTTTTAGCTTTGTTGTAACTAAATTTGACCATTCTCCTCCTAGTGTGGATTTCTCTTTGTTGCAGAAATTTGATGATCATTTTCTAAAAGAAATTCCATATGAGCTACGTCCTATTAGAGTGTTCAAAGATTTGATTCATTTTGTGCATGGACCATCTATACCAAGTCCTCCAGTTTATATTAGAAATTTTGAAGAGACGAATACACTACAAAGAATGCCGAAGAATTCCTTGACACTACGCATGATTCGAGGGTGAATCATTTTTAAAGAGAGAGGGAATGACGCGAATCAAGGAACACTGATTATTGAGCATAAATATGATAAAGACTTGGAATTGAAGTGGGAAGATAATTTTCTAATTACATTTACAAAGTCTAATTCAAAGAGTGTTCAAGAAGTTGTAAATGAGCAAATTAAAGAGATTTTGATGATTCCGAATTCAACTCAACTTTAAACAACTTCTAGTAAGACCAGCTCAAGAAGAGATGAAGAATTCCAATTTTTGATTCAAGTATTGAAGAGGAGTTCAAGACTTGGTCTAATTGGAGATAGCTTAAGTGAGCTTTGGACACGCATGTGTAAATCACATGCTAACCCATTGGGATTGAGGCTAATTCTTATTGGATCAATAACATGATGGAAGAATATGAAGTGGCTATTACATAATTTATTATTTTAATTTAATTATATTTGTTTTATTATTTAATAGTTAGTATACTTAGTTTCCTAGTTTATTTCATATTTCAAATTAGAGTAGGATTTTTTTCTTATGCTTTAAGGAATTCAATCCTAAAGCTATTAGGACTTTAGTATTTTATTTTTTGGGCAAATTCTACATATAATTTCATGCTATAGGTATAGTAGTATCATATATAGACATCTTTTTATTTGTATTAGTAGTTTTTGATGATTAATAAAATTTCATATTTCCGTTGTGGAATTTCAGCTTCTTCTTTAAGTTCGAGTGATTGTGATCTTGTTCTTGAAGTCTTATTTTGATTGTGATCAATTGTTCTGGCTAGACAATTGAGAATCAACCCAATAACAAGTTCTTTCATCCAATTCAAAAGGTTGCGTTAACTATATGTTAGCTTGATTGTTCGTTTTATTTGCTAGGATTGGTTATGCTATTGCTACTTCTTATTTTACACTCTTATTTTAGATATTTTATCCTATTCTTTTTTTGTTTCGTTAAACCTCAATTCCTGGTCGGGACATTCATTGAGTTCGACATAGCCAGATTTGCATAAATGGGTGTTTGAAAAGTACACCGGAAAGTGGACCTAGGAAAAGTTTGGTAGAGAGAGCGAAAACGTTTTTTAGATCGGTCAAACCCGAATCCGTCATCTCTTAGTGTGGAGTCGCCACCTGGATTAGCTCTTTCTAGGAATTATAATCCTGTGAGGCTTAACGTCTGGGGGACTGCCAACTAAGACACGGAGATTCGAGTTCGGGATAAGTTGCTTATTTCTTATGTGATCACATTATATTACATCTATAGAAAACCGTATTTCTTGATTATGCATATTCGCACTTAAGTCATTTTTTTTGAGTTATATGCATGATTCATGTATATTCGAAAGTGGTAAATCATCCATAAAGCATTAAATAAATGGGGAAAAGTTTGTGGTTTCGTACTATGACTTGGTCAGAAGCTGTAAATCATCCATAAAGCGTTACTCATGTGGTAATAGGTTAAAAGTTTGTTGTTTCGTGCTATGACTTGGTCTCATGGAATTGGAGATCAAAATTATTTCGGGTATGCAGAGCGGCCATACCCTAATGAAATGAAAACTACTACTGTATGTAGCTATCTAATGAATGATTTAGTTATTTTGCCCAAATAGGTCGGAGTTTTAGATGACTGTTTGGTCATCGTTATTTGGTGGTATGTGGTGATGTATGTATCATTTTCCCGTGTGGGTGAATGGTTCGGGTATTAGGCATATACCCTTGAGGATTTGGTAAGGTAAGATTTTTGAAATAAGTTCACCCCATGTGGGCTTAGGTTCGGATGTCAGCAGGGACACCACGCTATGTGGGAAAAATGGTTTGAGTTGGTTTTTGCCCAGTTTGGGCTATGTGGTATGTGTGATAGCCCCGTGTGGGTTATGAGTTGGACATCGAGTGGGCATCTCAAAGATGATGTGTTGGATATATTATTGCCCCTTGTGGGCTAAGTGTCAGATGTCAAGTGGATATGACGTAGTAAAGGAAAGGTATGTTTGCCCTGTACGGGCTAATAGTCGAATGTCAAGTGGACATCTTACTGGGAAAGGGTAAGCGATGTTTCATGTTTCTAATTAGTTTCATGTTGTCCTAGGGTGATACGGTCTCGAGTGTCTACTAACCTTAAGTATGTGTGAGAATATGTTATGTTACATCATATTAACATGATGAGTGTGTGCATTTAAGTGTTTGCACTAAAATTTGTGGTTAGCATGACATTTATACAATAATAAATACATAACAAATTGCATGCAACTTTCAAACTTCCAACCATAAAACTCCTGCGTGTAGGGTTTTTGGCTAGTCTTTATCCTAAGTTTGGTTCATATTAGTACCATGAAGATACTAAGAAGCGCACCTGCAAGAAAATATAATGCACGGTTGTTTATTGGGTAACACAATAGGGAAAATGCTTATGGTTTATTTACACGTAGTTTGTAAATAGGTTGCTGATGTAGAAGGTTCTTGTTGCACTAAAATACACTCTAAGCCTCTCCCCAGATGGGTTCTAATGAGGGAGGTACATGCGATATGGCAACAAGTGCTCCACTCGCTCAAGTACTATCTTTGCTCAGGGAGGCAGATTAGTACAAGAGAAAGCTTCGCGGTAATAAGGGTACATTAGACTTATGGACTAATCCTTTCTATTGTAATACGAAATTTATGAATATGTCATAATTAAGAGAAAATGGAATAGTGTGATCAATAATTTTCGGCACTTATCCAAAATATAAAATCTTTGAAAAAATAAGTTTTTAGAAAAATCCCCAATGGAGTCACCACTGTGAGCGGACGACACGGAGCAGTGGGCCGAGAGCGTGCGGAGATGAGAGGTGCGGTCCACCGGGGTGTTTGAAAAGTGCATCGAAAAGTGGACCTGGGAAAAGTTTGGTAGAGAGAGCGAAAACGTTATTTAGATCGGTGTCGCAGCCGTCTCTTAGTGTGGAGTCACCACCTGGATTAGCTCTTTCCAGGAATTAGAGTTCTGTGTGGCTTAAAGTCCAGGGGACGGCCCACTAAGACATAGAGATTTGGGTTTGGGATAAGTTGTTTATTTCTTATGTGATCACATTATATTACATCTATAGAAAAACCGTATCCCTTGATTGTGCATATTCGCACTTAAGTCATTTTTTTGAGTTATATGCATGATTCACGTATATTCGAAAGCGGTAAATCATCCATAAAGCATTAAATAAATGAGGGAAAGTAAATTAATAAATAAAAAAAATCGGTGGATGCAACCGCCCACCTTATCTATTAATTACATTTCCTAAAAAATATTTCCAATACCCGAAGGAAAATAAAATCCTAGGCATACATCTAACCTGCATCCATAAAGGTTAGCACGAGATATGACACATATGTTCGATTTGATTTTGAGAAGGCCTGTGTGACCTAATTAAAACATCGACGATTTAAGTTATTATTTTAAATAAAAAAGATTCATTTTTTATTTACACATATGTTTGTTAATTTTATTAGTGAAAATTACAGCATGGCAAAATGTGAGGCCTGTTATCCGGGAATAATTTGTATTCCCTTCGTGGGGGTATTCTAACATAAAAATTAAAAAAAGAAATAAAAGATGAAGAAGAGAATTACAACATTTACAATAATAATAAATAAAATAATTCCTAGGTCCACATGTAAAAAGAAAAAAGATGAAGTAGACGATGAGCACGAAATCCGCAATTCTAGGAACTCAGAAGCTTACCCTTTTGGCGTGAATCCACTTCGGCGTATCCGTATGATCCCTGGGAGCGTTTCTCGTTTGTTTTGATTTAATTGGTGTTTGTGTGGAAAAACAAATTGTCTATTTATCCTTAAGATAATCAAACTCGAGTACTAGTACTAAATTTGTTTTAGAGCTGATAATATCTGAGGATTTTTGTGGAAAAAGATGGAAGAAGAATGATTTGAAAATAATAAAATTTGGGATCCAAACGTGTTTTGGATCCGAATATAATCAAAGAAATCTTAAAAGAAATGTAAAAAAGATCTCTAGGAAAATATTATTTGTTGTAAAAATTCCTCCGTCGTTGTCGAGAGAAAAATCTTTTTTGTGAATTTTTTTCAGGTCCCCTTTGTGTTAAAAAGTCCCTCTATTTATAGGGGGAAATTCACTCATTCAATTACGCATTTAGCTTATATTGTGGTACTATTCGAGCACCATTATGCATTTGGACCATGTTGTAGTACTATTCAAGCACCATTATGCATTTGAATCATATTGTGGTACTATTCAAGTACCATTTGGCATTTGGACGATATTGTAGTACTATTCAAGTACCATTTTTTTATTCTTTTTTTAATAT
>CATIWQ010819096.1:0-21884 GCA_949673415.1 Euphorbia schlechtendalii
AGATGTATACGTATATACATATATACATATATAGATGTATACGTATATATATATATACATATATAGATGTATACGTATATATATGTATGTACATATATACTTATATAGATGTATACATATATATATATATATTTACATATATACATATATATATGTATACATATATATATGTACATATATACATATATATATATATATGTATACATATATATATGTACATATGTACATTTATATATATATAGTTTTAGACCCAAGAATATCTGAGGACTTTTTGTAAAAAATAAAGTTTGGGACCCAAACATGTTTTGGATCTAAATGATTTAGGAGAAATTGAAAGAAAAATTATCTTGGTGTTTTTCTCGCCGTTCTTGCGTTTAATTACAAAATGCGTATTATTTGATTTCATTTACAATGACCCACACTTTGTACCACGGGTGGATATTCCACTATCCAAGCATGGTATCGTCATGCCTCTTCTCACCCCGAGCTTGTTCAGGCCATCGAGGTCACCGGTTTTGGTCCTCTGGCGTAATCTTTATGGCCTACATTACTCCCGTATGCGACATTAGTTGAACTTACTCAGAAGTGGTGCGACATTTCGCACACCTTCCATTTTCTGATCGGGGAGTTTACTATCAGTCCTTCTGATATCATGGCGATAACTGGTCTATCATGGATTAGTACTGTGATCATGTTTGATGCCTTTTTGGAGCGGTTCTTCAAGGCTCCCACTACTTGTAGTCGCGTCAAAGACCTGCTCGGTGTTGACCCCAGAGGTTGGACGTTGAGTTATAGCGTGTTGTTTGACTATTGGATGAGTTGATAATCTATTTTCGATGTTAGGTTCCTCTGTACGTTTGGTCATTTTTTACCACCTTGTTGAGTGTCACATTTTTCCCGGTCTCGAACAACGAGATCAACTATGGATTGATTAAGTCGCTAGCGAAATTGGACAGAGTTAGTGGCCTTAACTGGCCACGGGCGATCCTGGTGCAGACTTATTTTGCCCTTGACTTGGCTGTTCGGGGTCTCTTACGGGCTCTGCGTTGCTGCCCCATGGTTCTTTAGGTATTGTTTGCTTACTTTGTGAATTGTGTATGTCAGTTTTTTGATTGATTAATGTTAATTAACCCCTTTATTTTTGTAGGCATGGTCCTTCTTTTATCAGTTCCTTCCCGCCCCGTAGTTTGCTGATGCTCCAGAGGATGCTCCGTGTATGGCCCAGGTTTGTTAATCTTTTAAGGGGGATGTTTTGGATTCTACTAGCTACTATCAGCATCTTTGCGGGTTAACTCTTGAGCAGGTGGACCTCGTTTCTATGGATACGATTACCTTTTTGTCTTTAAATTTATTCTGACTTTATCGTTCTTTCTTTTCAGGTGGAGCGCAACCAGTGGCAGGGTCTTCCAAGCTATCATATGGAAAAAGAGATTTGACAAGACGTGGATCGCCATAGCTTCATCCTTGAGGGGCCCAAGACCCGTGAGTGGTACCTGGGTGAGCGTATTCAGTTCTGGTAAACTAAGCCAGTTCTGATAGGCGCATTCCACCTGCGCCTCCCACTGGACTATTTTGGGCGTACTTGTGATTATTGATCCTGAGGAGAGGGAGGTACTCTTCTAGGAGTCTGGCATGATGCTCTCAAGACATCATGGTGAGTATGAGGCCTTTATTCGGGAGAGGTTGCTCCAGCTTTGCCCGTTGACTCAAACTGAGGAGGCACGATCCTCTGTTCGAGTGTGTGGTTCGGGAGTTGATGGTGGTTCTGGTCCGAGTGCTAGTGGCGTTGGTGTGGGGTGCCGGGTATGGAATGTGTTAACTGTTTTATCCATGTTGATCTGTTTCTGACTGTTTGTCTGTCTTTGTTGGAATTTGCTCGGAAGAGGGTTTGAGTGCCTGATTTGAATGCTAAACCCGCCGGGGGTCAAGCACATCTTCCTCGAGAGTTGTTGAAGGGAGATTCACGATTCCCCTTAACTCTACCTTCTACTTGATGGGTTCTATGGGGACCTCACGGTAGGTGCCTCTTCCCTTGAGCTACCACACATTGGCCTATGATCCTTCCAACACTACTCACGTGAGTTTTAGATCACAAGTGATCTTTTGGGATGTCTTGATGTTCATTTACTCATTACTTTCCTTTTGCAGGTCGTACGTGAGGAGATGGATCGGGTGGCCTGACATTCCTTTACATTGAGGGACTTGATACTTTCACAGGATGGGATTACATGGGTATGTCATTTTTCTTAACCTATCATATGCGATGCATGAAATGTCATGTTTTTATGTACACGGATGTGATTTGCATGACATGTTTTATGATTGTAGGATATGGCGGCAAGGAGCAAGGAGTTTGAGCAACGCTATCTGGACTTCGATGGTCGCTTTCAGTCATTGGATATTAGCCATCAAGGTCTAGATGCTCGTTATCATGGCCTTGAGGTTAGTCACCAGGAGCTGGGAGTCTATTATCAGGGTTTGGAGGCTCAATACCAGAGTTTGGAGGTTAGTCACTAGAGTTTACAGGCTCAGTATCAGCAGTTACTACTGTAAAATGCTGCTACAGAGCCGGCTCGAGCAGAAGCGCTGGTATCCACCTCAGGCTTTCACCAGCCTCTTATGTTTGACCTCGATTATTTGCTTGATAGCTCAGATGTTGGGCCGATCCTCTCTCCAGAATGGGATACCGATTTTCTTCACGCTCCCTAGCCTCCTCCTATATCCGGTCCAGCGGATAGTGCTCCCGGGAGACTAAGTGCTGAGGATTTTGAGGTATCCATCATGTTGCTTGGGATCCGGTGGGTGGAAATAACTCATAGGCGGCTCATGCTTAGGAGTTCCCTTTTAGCTTTAGTTTTAGATTCCTTTTTTTTAACCGGACTTTTTAGATAGCTCCTCTTTGTAGAATCTTAAAGAAAAAAAACTTCTGATTTATGAAAGGAAAGGGGATTTTGGCTGTTTGTAGTGCCGGATCCTCACATGTGGTGTTTTATTTCATGAATATGCTTGCTTGTTTGTGAATTTTTTTCATATATGTATGAATGAATGTTAATGCTAATGTATGAGGTTAATGTGTGTAGGGAACACCGGTCTTGAGGGATTTTCTTTAGCTCTCTTCCTTTCTGATGCTAATCTATAACGAGCGCCTTAAGGTCTTTCTCCGCACCGTTCGGGGACCCGATTGGTGGAGGATTGAGCGCTTTGGTCTGCGGGGTCTTCAATACCTTGCTTCCAGGCTAGTGAATATCGCTTTCATTCATGCTGCTTTAAAGTTCTGGGATCCTGCCACTCATGTTTTTCATTTTACCGACTTCGAGCTTTGCCCCTTGGTTGAGGAGTTTCATGCTATCCTAGGGCTCCCTTTTTCGAAGGAGTTGACGCCCATATCCCTCGCTAGACTATCCTTCACCTTTCCTTCTTTCCAATTTGGAGGTGAAGATAAGCTGAAGGGTTTATGGAAACTGGAGTGTAGCAGGTGCTTTTTGTCAACTCCCCCTGATGTTGGTGGCTTCTGGTTGAAACTGTCCTTAGCTGGTGTGAGAATACACCCAGCAGTCATTTTGGCCTTCGATGGTGACTTTACTTCTTCTGGCGGAGTTTGTTTGTGAGGTTGGAGCAATTGCGCCTTTCCCCTTGCTGTCGATCATTGACCCCCTCTCCACATGCTTTTCTCTTACAGCTTTAGCCTTTGCTGAGAGTCTGGTCCACTTAGATACTACTTTGGTGAATCTGGATTTAGCAGGAGACCAGTTTACTTTTCTAAAGGTAATTCTCTTTCCTTATCTCTTTCTTTCGTGATTTTCGTTGTTTGTTTAAACAAATTGATAATGTAGGTATGGCTGTTGGAGAAACTTCGCTTGACTGTTGATCCATGCTTAGGGAAGGCTCGATACCTCCCTACGCATTATGGTCCGAGAGGCTTCACTAGGAAGGACCGTTTTTCGCTGAGCAAAGGTGCTTGGGTCGAGATTCTGGGCTCCTACCGAGTTTCTAAGGTTTGTTAGCTTAGCCCTTGGTTGGAGATTCTGTTTGTGGTAACTGAAATCCATGATTCTGGTGTTTTGCTGATGGGGTTATTCGGCGTCACGTCCTATTCCCCTTCTCGTCTGTGCAGGTAATAGGGGCGTCAACAATGGGTTCCTAGGTCTCTACGTTCAACCATTTCCACGATTTCGGTCTTGACACACCTGATGCTATACGGAGGCTTTGGGCACGTGCTCGAGTTGTTATATTAGATAACACTACCCCAGAGACCACAGATACTGACGAATTCTACCGCAGATGGCTTGGTGAGACCAAGGTTCTCCCCGATGCTGATTAGCACTTTATAGTGTCTCGTGAGTGGGAGAGGGATGAAGATGGTTTGGACCCCCTTCCTCATACTTTGAGGAAGCGTACACTATGGAATGACTGGCACCTTTAGATCTTATTTGTTTTCGCCATTTGTTTTCTGACTTGTGTTTTTGGCTTATTCTTGCATTATGAAATTTTATCGAATTTTATTTACTTGCGATATTATGTATGTACACTATTCATATAAACATAAACATAAATCTTTGCAAACATAACACATTTCATTGAACAACTTTAAAAAGGGTACAAGTTTTCTAATGATTTGAGTCCTGCCACCAGTTAGCCTAGAGTAGGTTTTCTAACTCGCGGTCCCTCTATTCCTCACCTTGTCCTAATTTTTACTTGAGCCACCCTTTACGGGTTTTCAACTCAGTAGACATTTCTGGCTTTTATACAAGAATGGTCCTAATTATTGCCCAAATAGCCAAGTGCCATCTGGCGGATTGGTTTCTCTCTCTTTTTTTGGTGTACCACTTTTGTAAATTTATTTCTTTTATTTTTACACATGGTAGCGCTTGAGCTTATCTTGATTGATTGGATAGATGAACTCGTTTCCATCCATGTCTATGATCTTGGTAGCTCTTTTGCTCAAGATTTTCTTAATGACATAAGGACCTTCCTAGTTTGGGCAAAACTTTCCCTGTTTGTCCACATTTGAGGGTCGCATTTGTTTTAGAACCAAGTCTCCTACCTTTAACGGTTGGCTACTGACTCTAACTCGCCTATTGTATGCTCTAGCCATGCATTGTTGGTACATCTGCATATGATCTAGTGCCTTTAGTTGTTGTTCATCAATCATGTTCAACTGTTCAAACCTATCCTTTGCCCATTCTGACTCCTCTAACCTCGCCTCTAGTGCTACTCGAAGTGATTTCACTTCCTTTTCCACCGGTAAAACTGCTTCCATCCCATACACTAACGAGAAAGGAGTTTGATTGGTTGGAGTTTTAACCCTCGTCCTGTATCCCCATACTATAAATGGCAACTTATCTTCCCAGTCCCTGTAGGTAACGACCATCTTGCTCAAGATTTTCTTAATTGCTTTGTCGGCTACCTCTACTACCCCATTAGCTTGTGGCCTGTATGGTGATGACTGATGGTGCTCAATCCCATATTTCCTCATTAGGTCTGATGTGGCTCCTTGGAATTGAACCCCATTATCCGATACGATGTGATGTGGGATGCCATATCGGGCGATTATATGCTTTTCTATGAACTTGGCAATCTTCTTAGCGGTGATGTTGGTGTAAGATTCAGCTTCCACCCATTTTGAAAAGTAGTCAACTACTACTATAATGAATTGATGTCCATTAGTCAGCTTCCTTCTGATGTTCGTTTAAACAGGTCCACCTCTACTAGACGGAACTGAGTCGCTAACCACTGTAATGAGGTTCTTTCAGAGTCTGTTGCACCTTCTGGGTATTCCTTGATCTATAAAAATTTGACGATGTCGAAGGACCAATTCCCGATAGTTTATTGGTTCTCTGATTCCACTAGGCGACAGTAGAAGGGTTCTTTGGCCATTTGCAATACAACATGCTTGATTGACTGAGTTCTAGGGCCTCCCCACATTGATGCTAGTGTAGCGAGTGCATCTGCCATTTGGTTTTCATCCCTGGGCACGTGTTTGAAGATGCATTTGGAATTTTTTTTTGAGATTTTCCATACTGCTTCCACGTAAGGATGGAGTGATTCTTCTCTTATTTCCCAGTCGCCAGTGACTTGTTTAATAACCAGAGCTGAGTCTCCCACAACCGATACTTCTCTTGCCTGTGCCTTTCGAAGTGCCTCTAACCCAAACGACAAGCCTCATATTCTACATCGTTGTTTGTTATTGGGAATTCCAATCATTTGGAAAGGGGTATAACTTCATTTTGCGGGGTTATCAATACAACAACTAGGCCGGCTCTATTTATGTTCATTGCACTGTCGAAAAACATTTTCCACTCTACACCAGAGTCCTCTATCAATGCTAGTTGCTCATTTAGAAATTTTAGATTTTCAACGTAATCAAAGTCGAAGGGTTGATTTGCCAAAAATTCAGCGACTGCTTGTCCCTTAATGACTTTTTTGGTCACATATTCAATGTGGAATTCAGATAGTAGTAATAACCATCATGAGAGTTTTCCAGCTAGTGTTGGCGACTGGCTTAAGTACTTCATCGGGTCTATCTTTATGACGGCTTTTATATGATAAGATTGGAAGTAATGTTGTATTTTCTTTATCAACCAAACCATCGTTGTGCAGATTTTCTCCACCAAGGTGTAGCGTGACTCATACTCGAGTAATTTCTTGCTCAAGTGGTACACTTCATGTTTGCTTCTGTCTTCGTGTTCTTGCACTAGCATGGCTCCAACCGATGACTTCTCAATTGCTAGGTATAGGATTAGGGGCTTTCCAAGTTCTGGTGGGCGGAGGACAGGTGGGCTTAACAAATATTATTTGATTTTGTCAACGCTACCTGGCACTAGTTGTTCCAAACTATTGGTTAGTCCTTTCGTAGTAATTTGAAATTGGCTCGCAGATGGTAGTGAGTCTGGTGATAAATCTGCTTACATACTGTAGAGACCCTAGGAAAGATTGAACTTCTTTCTCAGTTTTCGGTGGGAGCATATCCCCAATGGCTTTGCTTTTATCAAGATCCATCTCAATTCCTTTTTGGCTGACTATATAGCCCAGCAGCTTCCTTGATGTGACCCCAAATACACTCTTTTTTGGGTTCAGGCGTAGATTACACTTTTCGATTCTGGTGAGAAACTTGTCTAGGATAGCTGGATGCTCCTCTTTGGTGTTGGATTTCACAAGCATATCATCAACATAAACTTCCACCTCCTTGTGGATCATATCATGCAGGAGGGTTGTGACTGCCCGCTGATATGTTGCGCTAGCATTTTTCAAACCAAATGGCATTACCTTGTAGCAGTATACGCCCCATTCAGTGATGAATGCTGTCTTGATCTTGTCAGTTATAGCCATTAGTATCTGGTTATAGCCTGAGAAGCCATCCATGAAGGAATACATGGCTACCCTTGCTATGCTATTGACCAGTACATCGATGTGGGGTAGGGGGAAATCATCCTTTGGGGAGGCCTTATTTAGATCCTTGAAGTCCACACATACTCTGACCTTGCCATCTTTCTTTGCTATTGAGACAATGTTGGCTAGCCACGTCGAGTATTCAACCCCTTCTAAGAATTTAGCTTCAATCTACTTCGCTAGTTCAGCCTTGTCCTTTTCTACGCATTCAGGTATTAAGCGAAGCAGTTATTGTTTTACCGGCTTGATCCGAGGGTCGGTTGGGATACGGTGTTCTGCGATCTATCTGTCCACTCCAAGCATGTCCTCATATGACCAAGCAAATGCTGCCACGTGATGTTTAAGTACATTCATGATCTCTCTTTTTTCTTCAGGAGTCAAATCATTGGAAATTGTCATCATTTTTGGTGACTCATTTGTACACAAGTTAATTTAGTTTAATGATGTGTCATGAATGTAAAAAACTTTATGTGTATGATCATATGAATGCATGGTGCCGTCAGGCAGAACATCAAACAAGTAAGCAAAATTATCGTACTTCATTGAATGAGCCTCGTAGGCAAAATTTTCAAAGACATAAGAAATATTCATTATTACATCATCAATATCCTCCTCCACAGGCGGAGGGGCTTTAGTTGTTGCAGCAACAGGTGCATCAGTGGTAGGTTCTACCTCTAGAGTGGTCTACATCAGCTTTTCGGTGAGGAGCTTGATAGTGTCTGGAAGATCTTGGTCTCGCGTATCACCTTTCTTCATCAGCTTGTTAATAGCCTTGGTGAAGGCTGCCATTGCATCTTCCAGTATTCCACCTTTTTCATATTCCTCAGTTGGGGTTATTGCAAGGGTCAGTTTCTCTTCCATTTCAGCATCAACAGGGGACTCAATTAGCTAGCCGGTTGTGAAGTCAAAGACATCATTGAATATTTCGAGTCCTTTGACTTCCTCCCCATTCAGGATCATTGGTTCCGGCTCTCCTCGGTATGCCTCAATGCCTTCCACCTCATAGACACTTACCATGTTATAGAACATGGGCCGTTTGTGTTTGTACATTTTCATGCTAGGGGTGAAACCCAGACCCAATCCAGGTGTGACAAGAATAGGGTAGATGGCCCTAATAATCCCTTGATGATATTTCCCTAAGCCTTTTCCAGGGATAAAACCTTGCTTCTTCATTTGAGTTCTCAGGCTCCTAGGGAAGAAGCGATATTCCTTTATTCTTCTTTTCTTCAATGGCCATTGCCACCCTCATCCCTTGCATTGTTCTCTCCTCAAATGCCGCAGTTGCCATCATTGATTCCTCATCAGCCTCGAATCATCACCGGCCTCCCTTTATGAATAAGCTTTATTTTCTAGCGTAGAGTAGAAGGGACTACCCCTATCGCATGTATCCATGGCCTGCCTAGAAGCAATGAATAAGTTACTGGAATATCCAGTATAGTGGACTTCACATTGGAGGTCACTCCTGTAATGGTGATCTCTGCTTCAAAGCTGCCTACTACACCCCTTTTCGAATCATCGTAGGCTCGGATCATCGTGTCAGATTTGGTGAGCATATCCTCCCTTAGCCCTAGGTGAGGTAGGACTTTAAGAGGATAGAGATTGAGAGCCGAGCCATCATCTAACATTACACATGGTATAGCACGATCGAAAATTTGAACCTTGATAAATAAGGCTCGATTATGCAATCCCAGTTCCTGCGACAATTCCGACTAATCAAAAGTTATGGATGGCATATGAGGGGGGACGATTCCTTCCCCGATGGCAGTACACATCTCGATCACTAAGGTTGTCGGCATGGTAGGCATTTCCATTAACCTCTTGACTAAACCCATCCTATGCTTTTGTGACATCTCAAGCAACCTCCAGATATTTTATTTGGCCTGAGTTCCCTTCAGCTATATCTAGCATGTTTTCGTCCACCTTTAGGGGGAGAGGTAGCTAGACCTGTTCCCTCGCTATTTTCGCCAGCTTGGAATCATTGAGTTGTGTAGTCTCATCCCTTCTGAAAACTCTACCACTCCGAATAACCCTTAGTACTCCATTCTCCATCACTCTTATTTCCCTTAAATTGACCCAAGGGTACTGGTCATATCCATCCTTCACTTGGACACATCACCCCTTCACCTTGTAAGAATCCAAGCTTATGGGCTTCTTCCCACCAGAAATGATCTCACCCTCAACCTAGGTTCCTTCTTCAGGTTTCCTTTTCCTTCTCGACTTAGGGACATATGCATCGAGATCGATGGGCACCCTTGTTGGTGCTTTCCTAGATTCCACCTTCATTGCGTTCCTCCGTGGTTCTCCTCCCTCTGCTGAGAATAGTTCTACCAAAGGATCATCCTCGGTGCCTTCATCTTAATCAACCACGACGTTCATCACCGGGTTAGATTGGGATAGCATCGCTAGCACGAAATCAATGGGTATTCCTGATCCTACTGCATGGACATTACGGTGTCTGGTCATTATCTCCCTGTCGAGATGATGAGTGTGAAAGGATAGCTCCTCAAAATCTGGATCTGCCAATCTTGACAAATGATAGCGATACCAATCCCGGGATCCCCCTATTATCAATTGTACTATAGAAGGCTCAGATGGTCTTGGCGCCAGCACTAGATAGATAAACATCCACCACTTTATGTAGCCGGTGAGAGATTCTCCTTCCCTCTGTACACAAGCGAGCAAATTTTGCATGGTTTTTTTCAAAGGTTCTAAAAATGCAAACTCGGTCTGGAACTTTGCAGAGATGTAGTTCCAATTGCTCTTTATCTCAACCAACTATATTTTGTACCACTGACTTGCTACTCCCGCTAGTGAGCACGGAAAAAATGTAGCTATCATACTTTAAAATAGGCCCTGTGCTCGACATAGGATATAAAACTTCGACAAGTGGGAAGACGGTGAGTCATTCCCATTAAAAACTGACATACCGGCTAAGCTAAAACTAGCCCTCAAGACTTCTTCCCGTTCTCTAATCACTCGATTGCTTGACTCAGATTCAATCATCTCCATCACGTCGTCTGAGTCCATCCTTGACTCAATCGCCATCACATACTCCTCTCCTTTGCCAGCCGGTGCTTCTCTTGATTGTTCTCTCCCTAAATGAAGCGGTGTAGGTTTATGGTCGGTAAATACCGGTATCCCAGCAAAGTCGATCTCAACAGCTTTAATCTTACCCCCGCACCCTCGGCGGTTCTACTCTTCCTCCAGCATCTTCAAAACCTGACTAGGATCGCTTACCGATCGAACCATCATCACAAATTCTCCAAACCCTGCAAACAGGCAGCTCAGGACCTTCTACTCTTCTAACCCTAAGTTAATCATTCCTACCCTCGCCTCAAAATTCAGCAATGGGTTATTTTTCATGCTGGGATTGAGTGCAGGCTCATGGATGACCTTATCAGCCACTAGAATCTGAATAGCTTTCAATAGCTCCTTGTAATTATTTGTACGGTATCCCACGGCCACATAATAATGGTAGTAATTGTTGTTCTCTTCCGGCCTGGGAGGGACATGCTTCTTCAAGCTCTCCAATTGATTAAGTTCACACAGCTTGGTGAACAAGAATCCCAAATTAGCAGCATATGGCGAGATGCAAAGATATTCTTCCTTTGGCAACCTAACAATGGCTACCTTTTCTTCTTTCACCAATAGTATTGCTATTGCTTCACCTTCACCTGCACCGAGTCGAAATCATTCTTTCGATTATAGGGCTTAGCAACCTATTACCCCATTTCCACCTCCATGGCATCATAGCGTTCTATCTTCTCAGCCCACACGAAAACTTCTTGATAGCTATGGAAAGTCTCAGATCCCAGCCTCTTCCGGTAAGATGGCAGTGCACCATCTAAGAGCTTTATGATCATTTCTGGTAAAGATAAGCGAGATTGTAAGCGCACTTGCGTAGCCATCCATCTCTCAAAATAGGGTTTGAAGCTCTCCCCTTGTTTTTGCTTCACTGCCTCCATATTCTACATAATAGTGATCCACCATTGCCTGGGATAGACATCCCCAGTCATAGGCTATGTCTATCAGTAAATGACTATACCATTCATTTACAAGGCTTCCCAGCGTGACGATGAACAACTTGGCCATCATACGGTCACTGATCCTTAAAGCCCTCATCACATTCTAATAATGCATGATATGCACGCACGAATCCGTATTGCCCGTGTACTTTTCAAACTGGAGCATAGTAAAGGTCAACGGCAAAGTATCCTCATCCCCAATTGTGGGTTGCACTGGGATCGCACCCTCTGCCCCTGCACATGAGTGGCTAGGAACTGTCTTCAGAGTTCAGCTATTCTAGGCTGTTGAAGGATACTGTTTAGGTTCTCCGAGAAGCCCCCACACTGCAAACTCAGGTAGTATTACCCTTGACCCTGAAATGTCTGAGAAGGTCCGCCCCAACTGGGCATTGTGGGCTGAGCAACCCCTCGAATAAAGGGAATGTAATTAGAAGAGGGCCTGATTTCCCTACAGCCCTTGGTGCAAATGGAGCATGTCCCTGTCTACCCAAGGAAGAACTGGCTACCCACTTGTGGCTCATACACTATCTGCGACTAACCCTACCCAGAACTGAACTGATGTGGTACTACATCGTTTGCCATCTTCTCAGGCTATCCAGTTCTAGTGTGATGATTGAGGATTGACAGAAACTGGTCACTATTGGTGAAGGCCTTCATTACAGTAGCAATCTCGGTGCTCACCGATGATTGGTTGGCTTGTGGGTTCTGTCTTGCCCCGAGAGCCTGATTATTGGGATGAGCCATGTTACGAAAGCTACGCGAAGTGTTTTGTTCTAAATCTGAGCTAGAGTCGGTGTACGAAACTCCTTCTTGGTGAGCCTTGGTTGGGGAGATGCGGATTAATCAGCGAGAAGCCCTGTTCCAAGCCTTCTGGTAAACCAGCTTTTTCCTGGCTGAAATACACATGGAGATTGTTAGGGAATGCATGTAAGTTCATGGTGCGTGATTGATGCGTGAAAAGTTTAATGTTATGGCTATGGAAAAAAGGTTAGCGTGCCATGATGCGAGATAAAAATCACACACAAAAAGAGCAGAATCATTAGTCCATGCGATAAATGAAGGTCCATTGGTTTTGAGATTCATACTCTATCCTGGGGATAGTGTGAAATGATAAGCCAAAGGTTCGAGAACTAAAGTTAGTTCTCTTGGTGTTCAGGTGACTAGTACCCTAACTAAAAGTGATCCAAAGATGTATGTAAATAACTACCATATGTAGCATATCGATGAATGTTTTGGTTCTTTTACCCTATTTAGGGTAAGGTCTAGGATGTCAGTGGACATCAGCATAAAAGGTATGTAGTGATGCATGAATATTTTGGGTGAAAAGTAGGGTTAAGACATCAACTGGGATATCTTTTATGTTCATGTTTACCTTGTGTTGGCATTTGGTGTGTACAATCGCCCCGGTAGGGCTATAAGTCGGATGCCAAATGGACATCGCATAAGGATTTGGGTAGGTTTATCTTAAGAGTCGGATATCATGTGGACATAGCACTAAAACTCAGGTTGAATGATGCTACATGATTCTAGTTGGTTCCATGTTATCCTAAGGTAACACGATCTCAAGTGTCCACTAAGTCTTAAGCATGAACGACATCAGATCATGTTTAATACGAGTGTGTGTGTTCAAGTGTCAGCACTAAGATTCATGGTTAGCATGGCACATTCATACAATGCAGGATGAATTGGAAAGTGGTAAACACTTAGCACATAGCTCACATTATCTTTCTTCCAACCATACAACTCCCGCACATAGGGTTTTTGACTAGTCACTATCCTAAGTTTGGTTCATCTTAGTATCGCGAGGATACTTAGGAGCGCACCTGTAGGAAAATATAATGCGTGATCATGTGTTTGGGTAACACCTTAGGGAAAATGCCTACGGTTTATTTACATGAGGGTTTATAAATAAATTGTTAATGTAGAAGGTTCTTGTTGCACTGAAATACTCTCCAAGCTTCTCCCCAAATAGGTTCTAACGAGGGAGTTACATGCGATATGGCAACAAGTGCTCCACTTGCTCAAGTACTATCTTTTCTCAGGGAGGCAGATTAGTACAAGAGAAAGCTTCGTTGTAATAGGGGTACCTTAGACTTATGGGCTAACCCCTTCTACTGCAATGCGTTATTATGAATATGTCAAAATTAAGAGAAAATGGAATAACATGATCAATAATTTTCAGCACTTATCCAAACTCTAAAACCTTTTAAAAAAATAAGTTTTAGAAAAATCCACAGCGGAGTCGCCACTGTGAGCAGGCAACACGGAGCGGTGGGCCGAGAGTGCCCTGAATGAGAGGAGCGGTCCACCAGGGCTTTTATAAAAAAAGAAGCACCGGGTTGGGGACCAGGAAAAAATGTTGAAAGAGAAAGGGCGAAAATGTTTTAGATTAGTTCGAACCCGAATCCACCATCTCTTAGCATGGAGTCGCCACCTGGATTAGCTCTTTCCAGGAATTAGAGTCCTGTGAGGCTTAACGTCTAGGGGACGGCCCACTAAGACACAGAGATTCGGGTCCGGGATAAGTTGCTTATTTCTCATTGGATCACATTATATTACATCTAGAGAAAACCATATTCCCTTAATTGTGCATATTCGCACTTAGGTCGTTTTTAGATTTTATGTGCATGATTCATGTATTGCAAAATGATAAACCATCCACAAGGTGGAATAATAAATCATCCATAAAGTAGTAAATAAATGTAGAAAATAAACGCGGAAAATAAAAATTACAAGGCTTCCAAGAATCGGGGGATGCAATCGCCCTCTAACCTATTAATTACATTTCCCAAAAAATTGAAATTGCGATACCTGAAGGAAAATTAAAATCCTAAACATACATCTAATCCTAATCTACCTACATCCACAAAGGTTAGCATAGGGGATATCATGTATGTTCGATTTTGAATTTGGCAAGGCCTGTGTGGCCTAAAAAATGAAAATCAATCGCGGTAATGTGTTTGTTATTTAAATAAAACAATCCATTTAATTAACATGCTGGTTGCTCATTTTAATTAACGAAATTGCTCGCATGGTAAATTGATGAGGGCTGTTATCTAGGAATACGTTTTATTCCCTTTGTGGGGGTGTTCTAACATACATCTCCTTTTAATAAAGAAAAATAGATGAAGAAGAATTACAACACTTGTATAAAATAAAAATATTAAAAATGATAAAAATCCTAGGTTCAGAAGTGAACTCAGAAGAAGGAAATAAACACCGAAAGCACAGAAATTGCAGTTCTAGGAACTTAGAGACTCACCTTTACGGAATGAATCCACTTCGAAGATATTCGATTAGTCGTTGAAAATCCTCCTCATCCTTTAGTTTAGGTAAAAAATTGTGTCAGAAGTCCAATAATATTCGTCTTAATTCTTGGAAGCAGTTCTGAAAGCTATATTTTTATCTGTCAATTTTTCGGGATCTGGATTATCAAAAAAGACCCGAGAATTTATAAAAGAAATCTCGAAAATCCAAAAAAGGCAAGTTTTTCCAGAAAGGGGTCTCACCTGGAAAAGAAAAGTCTGGTGAGGCCCCTCACCGCGAGCTTGAGGCATATGCCTCGCCATAGCTTGGCGAGAGAGCCTCGCCCATCTCTTTGACGAGGCTCCTGCCTTACCAAAGCCTTTGGTGAGGCTCCTGCCTTGCCAAGGATTTTGGCGAGGCTTGCCTCGTCGACGCCTTTTGATGAGGTTTGCCTCGCCCATTTTCGGAGATGCAGGCCCTTGGATCTAGTTTTCCACAATGTTTTATGTATTTTTTGTGTATTTTATATTTTTTAATTAATTAAATAATTTTATTGAAAATGTCCTTTTGAATTTAAAGACGAGGAGGATTCGCATTCAGATGCATCAGGATACTTGAAAATTGTGTGATTCAAGGATAAAATCCCGAAAAAGCCGTCATCATTGAACGCGTGAGCAGGTACAAAATCCCGTGCTCACAAGTGGTCTCCAATGTATTACTCGAATACATTCATGTGTTAACTCAAGGTATCACCTTCAGCTCGTGAGATCGGTTGCTTGGATTTAATCCAAGGAGTAAGCCTACACATGCTAGTTTGTCCGCTTCATTGATGTCTAGTCTCAATGAAACTATGATTAGGGATATTTAGACTATTCATAGTAACACGTATGTGCAATTCTCACACCACATAGCTCCCACTACATCCTTGTACTTTTACGCTATGAAGTAGTCACAGACTTTGTCTTATCAATGCGCATACATATATATACATAACACATATATATGATACTAGCGAGATACATAAATACAAACAAATGCATTAATAAACAATAAAGATGCCTTTATTATTATAAATAATAATCCAAAATAGTTTGTACATTATAACTAATTATGATATATCGCCCTAATTGCCTCTAGGGCATACATCATGTCTAACACTAGTTGCATGGGTAGAAGTTTTTATATAATTTATCATACTTAATCATCTTGTTGTAAGGAGTATATGAATGATTTAAGGTATAGTGATTACTATTCATTAGTAAGCTGGGTAGTCAAGATGAGATCCATCACTTTTGATATAGTGATATAACTAAAGTTGTAACTTATAGGCTCTTAAACCTCTGATAAGAGTACGTGATTCATAGGATAACTACAACTATTACATGAGTTAACACTTAATCTATGCCCAATAAATTGGATAATTCTTAACATGATAGAAGAAGTGTATTGTATTGATTATTAATGCAGACTCTGATTAATTCACAAGCATGTGATGTTTTGAGTATAAAGGGATCATATGCCTTTGCTAGGAAGCTCATTTTATCGTTTGGAGACATTGGGTTCCATAGCAGTCTGGAACTATGAGCTAATTTATTATCGGATAGGAAGCCAAGTTATGTGAAGCTCTAGCGTCTCTATACTTGGGTATCTTATGAGGTCACATACATTGGACCTTTAACTAGACCAAGTTTAGAATTTCATAGACAAGGTCTATATTGAGAATAAATCGAGTAATAAATGGTTAGACCATTAAATAGTTTGACCCAAAGTGAAAGGAATAACGCACAAAATATTTACGACTAAGGGATAAGTCCCTGCATGAGTGGGCTTTCCGAGTGCTACTCATTAGTGTATATGAAAGCCCATGTGCGGGCCTAACAGTGATACAGGCTTATGCGATGTTGCGTGACCAACACCGTAAAGCCCGTAGCACACGCAGGAAGTCACGTATGGGCTTGCGGGTTAGGCCTTAACAATAAGTGGGCAAACATGCATATCCTCTTAGATTTGTGGGTTAGACCCATGTGGGCTATGCCACATCGAAAATCAAGGCGCCAATATTCTCCCTAATTGGCTATATATATCGTTACTCCCCCTCATTTTAATTACTTCATTCTCTAATATCCTTCTGTGAGCATCGGATTCTGTACCAGCTCGCACGTTCAATGATGTTGGCTTTTTGGGATTTAATCCTTGAATCACATAGTTTTCAATTATCCAGAGATCTTCAAATGGGAGTCCTCCTCATCACTAATTTATTTTAAGAACTTAAATTATTTTTTTAAGGACTTGGAAAATTAGACTTTAGTAAAAATTAATTAATTGAAAGAGATTTTAAAATTAATTAAAATTAAAAAAATAAATAAAAAAACCGGGAGGCACGAAACCGGCATCGCCAGAGTTTTCGCGAGGGATCCTCCTCGCTGGATTTTTTTAAAAAAAAATCTTGACTTTCTCGGGAAAATTCCCCTATAAATATCGGGGGAATTTTTAGTATTCGAGACCGGCAATTTTTAGTAGAAAAATATGAAAACACTCTGGCGTTTTACAACAACATTTTTTCAGATTAAAAACACATTTTAATTCAACTTTTTATCCAATGCTAAAAAATCTAAAGACGAATGAGGAGGTCTCCCAAAGGCCAGGCGGGTATTTCGAAGGTGGATTCGTGCTGAAAGGGTAAGCCTTTGAGTTTCTAGAGTTGCATTATCTTGTGTTTTCTATGTTTTATCTTATTCTATATGTTGACCTAGGATTAATGTTATTTCTTTTTATTGTGTAATTTTTATATTTCTTCTTCTTCTTCTTCTTCTTCTTCTTCTTCTTTTTATTTTAATTTAGCAATTGTTGAAGATTCTTGTTAGAATACCCCCACGAAGGGAATAAAAATTAAACCTGGATAACTGTCCTCATATTTTTACCATACGAGCATTTTCACTAATTAAAATGAGAAACCAATATGCTAATAAAAATGAACATTTTTATTTCTAAATAAGAATTTACAATCATTGATTTTTTTAATTTGGCCACACATGCCTCGCCCAAATCAAATCTAACATATGTGCAAATGTTGTATTACACCTTGTGCTAACCTTTGTGGATGCAGGTAGATTAGGATTAGATGTATGCTTAGGATTTTATTTTCCTTTCGGGTATCTCAATTTCAATTATTTTTTGAGGAAATGTAATTAATAGATTAGGCGGGTGGTTGCATCCCCCGAGGTTCTGCAATTTTTAATTTTTACTTTCCTGCATTTATTTATTGCTTTATATATGGATTTACTACTTTCCACATGAGCGTTAATCATACATTATAAACACAAAAATGACATAAGTACGAATATGCACAATTAAGAAATGCTATTTTCTGTAGATGTAATATAATGTGATCCGATAAGAAGTAAGCAACTTATCCTGAACCCGAATCTCTATGTCTTAGTAGGCTGTCCCCCGGATGTTAAGCCTCATAGGACTTTAAATCTTGGAAGAGCTAATCCAGGTGGCGACTCTACACTAAGAGAAAATGGATTCGAGTTTTGACCAATCTAAAAATGTTTTTCGCTTTCTCTTCAAATCTTTTAGGTGCCCGCCCCGGTAAATTTTTATTTCCAACAAAAACAACCCGGTGGACCGTGCCTTTAATTAGCACGCTCTTGGCCAATCGCATTCCGTGTCGTCCGCTCACAGTGGCGACTTCGATGGGGATATTTTCTTAAACTTTTTTTCAAAAGGTTTTAGATTTTGGATAAGTGACTAAAATTATTGATCACATTATTCCGTATTTTCTTAATTATGACATATTCCTTATAAAACATTGCAATAAAGGGGATTAGCCTGTAAGCCTAAGGTACCCAATTACCGTGAATCTTTCTCTTGCACTAATCTTCCTCCTTGAGAGAAGATAGTACTTGAGCAGGTGGAGCACTTGTTTCCATATCGCATATACCTCCCTCGTTAGAACCTATTTGGGGAGAGGTTTAGAGTGTATTTTAGTGCAACAAGAACCTTCTACATCAGTAACCCATTTACAAACATCACGTAAATAAGTTGTAGGAATTTTCCCTAGGGTGTTACCCAATAAATGGTCATGCATTATATTTTTATTGCAGGTGCACTCCTTAGTGCCCTTCTAGTACTAAGATGAACCAAACTTAGGATAGAGATTAGCCAAAAACCCTATTCGGGGGAGTTGTATGGTTGGAAGTTGGATGTTGCATGCTATTTGCTATGTTTTTACCACTTTCGATTCATCATGCATAGTACAAATGTGCCATGCTAACCACGAATCTTAATGCAGACACTTGAACACACACACTCATGATATTAAAACAAATTAAAATCGACATATCATGTTATCATCATCATAATGCCAATTTGGTGTCACTCATACTTACGATTCAGTTGACACTCGAGATTGGGTCACCCTAGGACAATACAAGATCAATTAGAATCATGTAACATCATATACCCATTTTTAGCCTGACATCCACATGATGCTCGACTCTTAAGCCCATATAAGGAAAAGCTACCCAAATCTTTGCATGATGCCCACTTGGTGTCTAATTCATAGCCCTCTCAGGGTGATTATACACAATAAAAAGCCCCATTACAAACCCAAGTTATATTTCCCCACATCATGTGTAAATACCAAGTTAACAGTACTTAAACGTTTTGGAAATAGCAAATTGAATAGGTTAGTGAATTTAATTGAAAACTAAGTAGACTCGTAATTAATGAAGTTGACTCGAGTTTTGTTTAAGGTAAAACAACTCAGTTTTGTCGAGTCATTATTTAAGTTATGGCTTAGAGTAGGAAAGGCTGAGCTGTGATGAGTACTACATAGTAGACCTGTTCGTCGGGCGGGCGGGCGGGCCGGGCCGGGCCGGGTTCGGGCCGGGCTTGACGGGCTTTTTACAAAAAATGCTATCCCAAGCCCGGCCCAAGCCCATAGTTTAGAACTTCGGGCCCGGCCCGGGCTCGAGCCGGGTTTACAAGATCATTCCCAAGCCCGGCTTAAGCCCATAGATATTTTTTTGTAATAAATTTTTTTATTTAAACTAAATTGAAAAAATATAAAATAAATCAAAATATGCTTAAATTTTTAATATAACTGCTTTATTTACTTAAAATCTCTAATATTTAGTAACATTTATGGTAATCAAGTATACAGATTTAATAGGATAAAATATACATTCTTAAAATAATCATAAATTTAATGATTAAATATATAATAAATAGATAAAATTATTCGTTGGGCCGGGCTCGGGTATTTATATATAAACCAAGCCCGGCCCATAAATCTTCGAGCTTTGACGGGCTCGGGTTCAGGCCGGGCTTTTTTAAAAAATGAGTGTCCAAGCCCGGCCTGTTGAAGCGGGCTCGGGTCGGGCCCGGTGGGTAGCCCGGCCCGCAAACAGGTCTACTACATAGTTTAAGTGAATATCAACTCAGCTGTGCTGAGTCTAAATTTTATTAATTAAAAGTTGTTACTTTAGACACTTTGAGAACTAAATGACACATATGCTATTAACGTATTCTATGAGAGATGGAATATTCTTTAGATGCTTTTCAGTTAAAAAAGAACTGAAACTAAAGAAGATTTCCGATGGTCCTCACAAGACAAAAAGGTATCAGTAAGGAATGTCAGGGATTCCTCACTAAAGTCCAAGACAAAAGGAATTCTCTATCATGCGCTGTTTCTCTGTGTCTCCACGTAACTCCACCAATGTCAGCAATGTCAACCAATCTAAAGATTCCACGTTTCATTCTTGCGTGCCTCTCTTAAACCAAATTGCTTAAAGATAAACAAGATTTTGTCAACGGAATTATATCACACCTCAAAGTTCAATTTTGTATCTCTAAACATCCTAGAATTTGTCTCCAATGGGAAGATTCAAAAGATATGAAGAGAAGAGAAATTGAAGATCAGCGAGCTTGAAAAGTTTGCAATGGCTACTTCGTAAAGAATCAAGTATAAATACAAGACTGAAGCAGACATTCAAACTTGGTAAATCACCTCGAATTTCTTAGGAGCTAAATCGTTGCACATATCCTTCTATCTTCTAAGAAATTCAATTTCAAGCAATCAGCAAGCAATCTAATTTCACATCTGTTTGTAATATAGAGAATCACTAAGTAGATTAACATTGTAAGGATTCAACATTTAATAAGTTGAATTCATTTGGTTATTTCTTATTCAATCTTGAGTGATAGTTTGGGAAGGGTACAAAAAATGTGTTGAAAGGTAGTTAGAAATGAAGGTAATTTCTGTAAAATCACTCGACCCATTGTAAAGGCTACTCAGCCTAAGTAAGGAAAGATCAACTAGTGGATTTAAGCTTGGAGACGACATCTAAGGACTAGAGATAGGCTCGGGGAAGAACCAAGATAAATAAGGTGTTGACGTTCTTTCTTTCGCACTTAGTCTTTATCATCCAACATTCTTTTTTCATAAACTATTTTCACTTGAAAAACCAATCCATGCTGAGTAGGAACTCAGCAAGGAATTGAAGATAAACTTTCCATCACAGATGAACAGTTTGTAAGTTTTAAAGCACTCATCAACGCATCACTCAGCATTCTTTCAAAACTATTTATATAAATATTAAAAGTAACCAAGAAACACATTCACCCCCCTTTGTTATCGATTATAAGCCGTCTAAGGACCAATAATGTGATATCCCTGTTGATATCCAAACCTAAGCCCACATAGGGTGAGCTTATCCTATCTTACCCTTATTCGTGGTGTCCACTCAGCCGAAATATCCGCCCGCGAAGGGCAATGATTCATGCATCATCGCATACCCTTTTTTATAATGATGCTCACATTGGCATCTGAGACTTTTCCCTAATTGGGTAAAAAAGGACCAAAACATCCATTTAATTGCTACATCTAGTAGTTGTTTTCACGCATTTTTAGAACATTACGTAATTTCATCAGGGTACTATTCACCACTTTTCTACTTATAAGTTTAATAACATTTTCACAAAGAGTTATATTAATGGTGCCAAAAACTTGTTCACATAAAGTATTGGTGTTGTTAATACCGCTTATCAAGATAGAAAAATGATGATAACTGCAAGTATACAATTGCGATGTATTTTTAAAAGATATCAATCCCACAGGGAAGGACTAGCGCAAAAGTTCAACAAGGAAGACAGAATAAAGAAAATAAAATAGATTTGATATTTTGGATAGGAGGGTTATAATGAAGAATGAGTAAA